>JAGKTI010008800.1:0-11808 GCA_018397915.1 Birgus latro
TGTCTGTGCATCTCAGATAAGAGCCACATTCTCATCACCATGGAGGACATTGCTGAATTTACTCCTTTGTGATGTATATTGCATTACTGTGCCTTAATATTCTCATGTATGTTATCTGTATTTTTTCAGTACTGACAATTCACATCAGTAACTTACAGAAGGGGATACCTCCTGCGCCATCAAAATGAAGGGGTTAGTAGCAAGACCAACAATAAAAATGGTTACTTCAAATGACACCTTACTGTACATTCTACTCTTTCCCAATCCCTTCCGTTAGGAAACATTTGTGGTATATTCCTGTGAAACTGATCCAAAGGTTCTCAGCTAAGGCTAAGGGAGACAGGAGGTGGAGTAACTTTGACTGGGATACTAAAAAAATAAGTGTGAACTGGCTCAGTACAGTATTTATTACCATTTTGAAGTGAACAGCTAATGGAACATAAATGTCCTGCATCATCCTTGAACATGCTTGGGGTTTCATTCTCTCAGGATTTGTCTTGGAAAGAACATATTACATCTCTTGTGAAATCTGCTTCCAAGAGATTAGGTGTGCTAAGCCGATTCCGTACTTTCTTTACCCCTGCACAGTTGTTGACCTTGTACACGGGTTTTATTCGCCCGTGTATGGAGTACAACTCTCATGTGTGGGGAGGCTCCCCACATGCAGCTCTTCTCAATAGGGTGGAGTCAAAGGCTTTTCGTCTCATTAACTCTCCTCCTCTTACTGATTCCCTTCAACCATTGTCTCTTCACCGCACTGTTGCATCTTTATCTCTCTTCTATCGCTACTTCAATGGTCACTGCTCCTCTGAACTGTCTGCTTGCATCCCTCCACCTCTATGACGGGCACGTAGTACCCGTCTAGCAACAAACTCTCATCCCTTTTCTGTCCAACTCTCTAATGCAAGAGTTAACCGTTACTCGTTTCGTTTCGTTTCGTTTTTGAAGGCTCCAACATGCTTGCATGTGTCGGCCTTGGTCACCTAATGGCGGCTCTCCACGCTGCTCGATCTCTGGCAGCCTCCCTATTCAGTCCCTTAACCCTTAAGTCACATTTAATGACCTCGTCCCATGTCTTTCTCGGTCTACCCCTCCCAACCCCTCCCCCAATATTAACACTTCTCACCCTCTGTACCCAATTATCATCCCCCATCCTCTCCACATGTCCAAACCACCTCAGCCTACCTCTCCTCATCACAACACCAATACACTCCAGTCCCATCCTACCTCTCAACTCTTCTATCGTAAACCCAGCCCCCCCCAGGCCTTGCACGCAGGGACGCACTGCACATCCACCTAATCATTGTCATTTCTGTACGTTTAAACCTGCGAATATCTTCTTCCTTTACTGCCCAGGTCTCACTACCATACAGCATCATACTCCTAACACATGATGCATACAAAGACCCCTTAGCACGTAGGGAGAGTCCTCTCAATGTCAGGAGAGGCAACAGCTCCCTGAACTTCTTCCAACTCCCAGTCTTTTATTTATGCAACTGGTCAACTCTGGAACTGTCTTCCTCTGTCTGTATTTCCTACTTCCTATGATCTCCAGTCTTTCAAACGCAGTGTGTCCAGGCATCACGAATTGAACGGATCTTGAATTTGGCTCTCTTTTGTACTGTTTTTGCTTTTTCTTGGAAGGAACAGTATGCAGGCCCGTGGCCTTTGGTTCCTTCTTCCATGCATAAAAAAAAATAAATAAATAAATAAATAAATAAATAAATAAGTAAATAAATAAATTCACTGTAAACTGATTAAAGTGGGAGTAAACTTGGGCTTTGCTGTGCATTCTTGCTTTACTATCCATATCTTCAGTTCACAGAATTACATATCAATATGGTGCTCTTCTTTGCGATGAAAAAGGACCATTAGGTCTGTATTCACTGTTTGCTCTCCTCTGTACTCCCTTTGTACTTTCAATGAATTTGAAACACTGTTATTACCTTAGTATTTTTCTTACTCATTTACTTACACAGTTTAAAATGGCCTGTGGTACAACATGTACTTACTTGTAGCATGGAGTGAGCAGCCCAGGCTGACCAGGTCCCCAAGACTGAGTGTGACCTGTGTGAGACCAAAACAGAGATATTGCCACAGGCCCAATTCCTTGAACAGTATTATAGTTCATTCACCTTAATTTAGCATAGATTTTAGTCTATTGCAGCATATTTAACATAGTTCAGTAGCAGAATAAAACAACAATACAGATTTTCATCTTTCTCACTTAACTTTTTTGTGGCTAGCATCATATTTATTGATAGTTTCATGTTACAGCTCAACATTCAAGCTAGAAAGAGGGCAGTTTTAGGCCAAGCTAAAGTAGACAGAGTACAAACAAGTACAATCTGTTTTATTTTGTACTTCATGTCAATTTTGGAGACTGATTAATACACACTGCATAAAAAATGGTAGCAGTAGTAGTAGTTGTTCCCTAGGCAGTCTGGCCGAACAGCCCCGAGTCCCTAAGGAAGGCCACGGCAGAGACTGGGCTTTCCCACAGAGCTCTCATGGAGTGTATGTTGTGTTGCTGGCATAGGTGATTGTGTGCAATGCAGTCTTCCATGATGTGCTTAATAGTATGGGATGCTGTGTTACATCCTGGACAGGCGTCAGCGACAGAGTCATCCAGCCTCTTCTGATAACTCAAGAGGGCTGGATGATGCCCACATCTCAGCCTGCCCAGGTGGACCCTGTCCTCACGGGGGAGATAGAATTCAGAAGGATGGATATCAGGAGGCCGTGCATGCAGCTGTGTGTTGTCTTTGAGTGACTGAATGGAACGGCCAGTGATTTGAGTATGAATATGCTTCTGGAAGCTAGTCTAAGTCGGGCAGGGGGGAAGAGATGATAGTATTTGTGTATGATATTGTGTGCTGGGTGTTGTTTTGATTATGGGGGATTCTTGTAGGGTGGTGACAGAGAGGTTCTGAGTTGCTTTTAGAGTGGCAACAGACTTGATGGGGTTGTTGTAGTGTGGAAATAGAGAGGCTTGGAGATGTTTTTGTAGTGGTAGTACAGAGACCTGCAAATCTTTTTGTATGGCTATGGAAAGGGCAGTGAAATTGCACTGGACAAGGCAACATGGAGGCAATCTGTTGGTGGCCACCCCTTACAGGATTAAGGCATCTGGCAATAGATACATCGATAGGTAGAATTTATTTATTTTTGGTGACAAAAGCCTGGAGGTGTTTTTGAAGAGTGGTGACAGAGAAGTTTTTGTAGCAGTGATGGAGGGGCTAGGTTGAGTTTTTGTAGAGATGTGATACAGGAATTTCTGTAGTTGTTGTAGAGAGGCTTGGAGGTTTTTTTTTAGAGTAGTGATGGAAGAGTTTGGAGAAGTTTTTGTAGGGTTGTGGTGGAAAGGTTTGGAGTTTTTTGTTTTCATGATGGAGGGATACATGGTGCTGTTTTTGTAGAAAGGCAATAGAGAGCCTTGATGGTGTGTCTAGTGGTGGTTTTGTAATAATGGAAGGGATTTTGTAGTGATGATAAAGAAGTATAGACGTGTCTTTATGGAGCTGTGATGGAAGCTCTTGGAGGTGTATCTGTGCAGTGATAATAGAAGGATTTGGAGGTGTCTTGTAATGATGACGGACAGACTTGAAGATGTTTTTGTGGTGGTGATACAGTGGTCATTTTTTTTTTTTTTTTTTTTTAAGTGATAGAGGGGTTGGAGAATTTTTGTAGTGAAAATAATAGTAACTGGAGGTCTTCTTACAGTGGTGACACAATGGCCTATAAGTGTTTTTGTAGAAGTAATGGAGTGGTCTGGAGGTGTTTTTGAGGAGGTAATGAAGTGGCCTGGAAGTGTTTTTGTAGAGATAATGAAGTGGCATGAAGGTGTCTTTGTAGGGGTAATGAAGTGGTCTAGTCTAGAAGTGCCTTTTTGAGGTAAAGAAGTGGTGTGGAGGTGTCTTAGTAGAGGTAATGAAGTGGCCTGGAGCTATTTTTGTACAGGTAATGGAGTGGCCTGAAGGTGTTTCTGTAGAGGTAATGGAGTGGCCTGGTGGTGTTTCTGTACAAGTAATGAAGTGGTCTGGAGATGTTTCTGTAGAGGTAGTGATGTGGCCTAGAGGTGTTTTTGAAGAGGTAATGAAGTTGTCTGGAAGTGCTTTTGCAAAGGTAATGAAGTGGGTTGGAGCTGTTTTTGTAGAGGTCATGATGTAGTCTGGAGCTATTTATGTAGAGGTAATGAAGTAGGTTGGAGGTGTTTCTGAAGTGATGGAGTGGCCTGGAGGCAAGGTTGCCAACTTGGTAACTTGGTTACTAGATTTGGCAACTTTTAAAGTCGCTCAGCTACTTTTTCTTCCGTTTAGCGACTTGGTGACATTTTAGCTACTTTATTGTTTGGAGATTTTATTTTTTACCAAACCAAACCAATCTAAAAACAAAATTGTCTGCAAACATCAGCTAAAGAAAAAATATATATCAATAATATGGGCACATGTCCTCCATAGAAATCATTCGTGTCCTGGACATAGGGCTACATTCTCTTTACCTTAGGGCTATTTGTACTGTGCCACTCACCATGTCCATCCGGTCCTGTTCCCAATAGAATTCTCAGTTAAATCACACTGCCTTCGTCCCACACTCACTCACAGGCTGCAGCTAGCCTTTAGTGAGGAACATAATTCTGACAGTCAGGTGCCCTTCGTGTGTCTTATTAACCCATAATCACTCAGCTTGTCCAAGATTCAGAAAAGAGGCCTATTTTGCGTCGTGGACAAGACGGTGTTAGGCCTATGAGGCTGGCTGCCCATGACATCTCAAATTGAGATGTGCTGTTGCCATGTGAGGTGCAATCATATGGCTCCTGTCTCTACCATAGAGTTAGAACCCTATTGTCCGGAATCCCAGACATGTCTGGAGCATAGAAAAAAACTTCATTTTGAAAAATTGCAAAAAGCAACAAATGAAGCATCATGTGGGATGTATGAACTCCACGCACGCCAAGTTTCAGTGGCATACCTCAAGACTGAGGCTGGCTGTGATCCTTAGAAGATAAAAGTCATGTTTTCTCCCATTTTTGAAACCTTTTTTTTTTATTTTTTTTTTCCTTCTATGCTAGTTTCATTTCGAAATGTAAGTAACAGATAATTTACTTCAGAAATGCATGTATTTCATGTAAAAAATATAGGAATAAATTTGTGCCATTTATATATACATTTTTTAACCCCCAAAGGAATGTCCGGAATCCCGGACGTGTCTGGGGTCAAAGTACGAATCCAAAAGCCTGGTGATTATGGGTTAAGAAACAATAAGCATTTTTGAATGAGTGGCTCAATGACTCGAGAGATAATAAGTGGCTCACTACTCGTAAACTAGGAGAGAAAGTTATGAGCTACAGCAAATATTGCAAGTGACACTTGAATTCAAAACTAAATTACTGTATACTGAAAAGCACTGGAACACTACCAAACACAGGAAAGCAAAAGAATCATTTAGTTCTGAGAGGCAGAGTTATTCCATTAAAAAAAAAAAAAAAGTAATGACACAAGAAAATTGGATGGCTGAGTAGCTCTATTCATAGCAAAAAATTGTGCATAACAAGTAGCAGACCGACTGTCATGTAATGGGGGGATCCTCTCTTTGCCTCAGTGGTAATGTGCGCACACGTGAAGCGTGAGGGCCTGAGATTGAATCTCAACCAGACCATTGATTAATTTGTTAAGTTTCAGTTCGGTTATTACATTGGTTGGCAGCAGTGTGGGATGTGAGGCGAGGCTTGGAGGGCAATGATGTTGTTGGCTAGCTGACAATGTCCTAGTTCTTACATCCCTGGGATGAGCTGTTCAATGTGGTCTGCAGCGTCCCCAATAGCGGCCTCTGATGCTACGCTACCATGTGCTCGAAACTCATCAAATTAATCATCAATGGAAGAAAAGAGTGATGTAATGGGGTCTATAAGAGCCTGCACTGCTTAGAGGCAAGGCGGGGATCCTCTCTTTGGCTCAGTGGTAATGTATGCGCATGTGATGCACGAGGGCCTGCGATTGAATCTCGGCCAGACCAGTGATTAATTAGTTACGTTTCAATTCAGTTATTACACTCAGAGGTGTGCAAGGTGTATTTCTGTGACAGGAAATGATGTAAAGAGCAGAAAATTAAAAACTCGAAGTGAAGAGCAATGGTCTGCAATTTGACTGTCCCTCACATTATCAATGAAATCATGGCTGATACAAGTGAAAGAAAGTTTAGCCTACCAGTTCATGAAAGTAATAACAATTCTGTGACAAAGTTATTAGATATTGCCATAATGCAATGCTGATGCAATATGTGATGCCATAAAACTATCTTTAAGAAATAAAGAACTGCAGAAACTTTCAGCAGTTGGGACTGTAGTGCATTAGTGATGACCAGTGTTAATAATGGTGTTTATGTGAAATTAAAGGTGGAAGTCCTTCGATTGCTGCTGATCAAATGTGTCATTCACTGCAACTTGCAGTCTCATATGTTGCAAAATGATCATCTCCCAAGGCACCAAGAGTGTTTAAATCTGAGACTTTCAGCTGGTTCTCATGTTCATTTGTGAGGCAGATAAGGTATATGGAGCTTTATGGCTTGATTAATGAAGGACAGACCCCTCTGAAACTAGTGCAGTTAGGTCAGACATGATGGCTAGTGACTGAAGCTGCCATAGTCAGCATTCTGAACCAGTGGACTGAGCCCAGTAAACATTTTGTACCTGCACGGGAAGAAGAGCACTGTCATACTGCTAGACTCCTTTTTCAGTGTCTTGTGATAAGAAAAACTATGTGTTTATGATGTATTTAAAGCACATTTTTGGAGGAGTTAAGTATGACAGCAAAAGGTTTGAAGCACAGGTGAACGATCCAATTACGTTACTGAATGATTTGCATCAGCTGACTGACTCCCAGGAAAAATAATAAAGTGACTCAGCTGAGAGTTTCGGGGAACCATACCCCTATTATCGACTGCCTTACAAGGTGAAACGATAATGTTTTTGCCTGTCTGTGTAAGTGTGTATGTGTGTTCCCATTATATCTCATGAATGGCTTGAGTTATCAACATGAAACCTTCAGGGTATCAAGATATGGCCAAAATCTTGGTAAGTTCGAAAATGGACACTCGGGGTCAATGTCAAGGACACCAAAATGGCTGCCAAAGGTCAAGCAGCTTTTACCACCCACCTTTAGCATCATTATATCTCATAAACAGCTTGAGCTATCAACATGAAACCTTCAGGGTATCAAGATATAGCCAAAATCGAAAATGGGCACTCGGGGTCAAGGTCAAGGCCACCAAAATGGATGCCATAGGTCAACTAGTTTTTTATTGCCCAGCTTTAGCACCATTATATCTCATGAACGGCTTAAGCTATCAACATGAAACCTTCAGGGTATCAAGATATGGCCAAAATCTTGGACTTGGCCAACAGCATATTTTGGTGGGTGATTAGTATTCAGCTCCCAAATGAGTATGAGAGAGAAATGAGGGAATGCAAGTTTCCTGATGAGGCAGATATTCATCAAAGGTGTATCCAGGTCGTTGATGAACTTGTAAAAACAGCTGCGTAACTACTTGCCTGATAACGTTCATGTCTTGGGGTCAATGTCATCGCTAAGTGCAAAAGAAATCAGGGATTCTGGACTTGGCTATGATGTCTGTTGGTGACGAAGGTACTCTCACCTGCACTGACTTTCAGTGGAAAAAATATTGCACAGTGTGGAAACAAGCTTCAGACACAATTCAGCTTTGGGTTGATGTGGCAGATTACAAAGATGCCACTTGGCAAAAGCCGTATAGTGATCTTTCTGACCTAGCTCTATCACTACTCACATTACCACATGCTCATGCTAATGTTGAGCTGTATTTAACCAAATGAACACTGTTAAGTCAAAACTCAGGAAAAGAATGAGTTTAATGTGTATGAAAGCACTCTTAGCCATAAAGTAAATGACTCTTAGCCTTACAGACTGAGGCGACAAGGAAGTGTTGCCATAACTACGAGTTGCCTGAGGAGGTCATTAAGAACACTGGCACAATGGAGGCTTACAAAAAAAAGTCAGGTACTAGCTAACAGGTCTGTAGCTTGGCCATCGAGGAAGATGAGCCAGGACTGGGACTTGACTGAGTTATTTTAATCACCTTCAAAGTATTGTTGATGGTCACTGAGGTATTATTTGTAGAATTAACGTTACACCACATTTTCATTGTTATTCTGATAACTATGCATTCAGTCTGTGTGGGTTACTTAGTGTTTTCATTGTTAACTTTACTGTAGACTATATTTAATAATTTAGCCAATGGAAGTGTTTTTGTAGTAGTAATGGGTGGTTTAGAGGTGCCTTTGTAGTGGTAATGGGTGGCCTGGAGGTATTTTTGTAATGTTAATAGATGGTCCGGTTATTTTGAAGAGTAGTTGTGAAGATGTTGGAGTGGCTTGGCTGCTTAGATATGCTGTTCTTACAACCCCCTAGAAGAACTCTTCAGTTGGAGTGGATCTACTGGCAATCAAGAAACATAAATATTTCAGATCAGCTACCCTATTCACTAACCAGGAGTGTCAAATTCCGGGAGAACTCTAATGCCTCTCAAGCGGGCATACTCCACCACGTCTGCCACATCAGCAGCGGTGTACATGAACCTGTTGGTGTAGGCGCCCAGTTTGCTGTATGGGGGAGAACAGGGAGTCAAAGGGGTACAAGAGGAGGTAAAGGTAAAGTGGACAGATGCAGTGAGGAGTTTAGACGTGGTGTTCATCTCTGTAACATAGGTCTTTGAGTCTTTGGTGACTTATTCACCCAGCATCCTGGGATAGCCTACAAGGCCATTGCATCATCCAAGCTACCACAGTCATCTCCTCTGGGTGTTACCATTGCCAGTCTATTCATTATACCTATCAACCCACACAAGTTGCCCACACCAACTCTAAAGCTAACAGGCCAGCAGTTTTTGCAGCAAGCGATGCTTACTGCTCACGCACCGGTATTATAATTATAACAATAATAATAATAACAATAATTAAAAAACCAGGAACAAGGGCAGATTCAGGAACATTTCTGAGGTGATCACTTTCCAGAGTGATGAGGGGTTTGCATCTACTTTCTCTCAGCCAACTAAGTAATGTTTGTCATCCAGTGATGGTTTGCATAACATCTGTACAGAAGAAATGAACATGACAGCCAATAAAGATGCAGTCTAAGCATGTAAAGTACTATATACTAATTTTCAATAAGATAAAAGAGGAGTGTTGTCCAAGCAGCTTGGCCAATACTCCCACATTTGCCCTTGAGGAAGTAGGACATGAGTGAGAGAGGGAGAGAGAGAGTCAAAGGAGGAAGGACCATAGCCAGAGGCGTCTGATTTCTAAACTGCTCATGTGAGCAAAGCTTGTATTTGAAGCATTTTCAATTTCATACCCAGTTTTCTCCAGCCATGTCCAGTGCTGTGCAATGTGAGGTGAATCACGAGTATAAATGTAAGGGAGGGGAGACACCACGCCCCAGTTGTTTCTGAGCATGTGTAGTGTCATGGCGAGTAGCTGTGGCTATGGTTTCCCCAAAGGACACATACTGTTGGTAAGTATAAAATAATATATATGTGCAGTTTCCTCCAGTGTATTCAGAGAAAACATGGAAACTACTTACCCAATCCTGTGATATGCATGGCGATTTGAATTATAAAATAATATTACTGCGTCATAAAAGATGTTAGTATTCCCATGTAAAAGCCACATGACTGCAGTGGTGGCATATGTGAAGGGGTGATATTCTAGGATACACTTAATGAGTCGCAGTAGTAGTAGCAGTAGTAGTAGTTAGCTGATGGGAGACCATTCTTCAACATGTTTTAAGATATCAAAGCGATATCTGCCACCCTTCTCTTGTATGTTCTGGAGGAGGGTTGACACCCCCCCTAAAAATAATAATGGAAAATTTTATATTTTGGAAGACATTATCAAGGAAACGGAAAAACTTACCTGAAAAAGCTTTGTTGAAATCCATCTTCTAACTTTCCCATTTCTGATCGTTTTTATTTTGGGGACGGGAGATGACACCCCCCAAGAATCACTGGGAGGTACATGCTTCCCAAATACTGCTTTATGGATGAGACCCCATTGTACAAATATTATTAAGATATCAAAACCATATCTTCCCTCCTTTAACTATTTGTCAGAATTTTTAATTTGGTAAGGGGGTCTGACCCCTAAAATAAATCATGCTAAAAAAAATTGTATATGGTGGAAGAACTTCAAACAGACCAGAACTCACCTGGGAAGATTCATTTAAATCTATCAAATAGCTTAGAAGGACTAATGACATGCACACTCACACACACACACAGGCTGAATCTCACGCAATGATATAAGGCAAGTGTCGATATTATATATATACGTATACTGAATATATACAGTAGGCGCGGAAAATATTGACGCTTTTTTGCCGACGTCATTCTTTTTCGAGTTAAGTGAAGTAGGGTCAATACTACCCTCCCCTGTGATGCGAAATGAGCTGACGCTTTTTCAACGGGAGCTGGCAACCCTGCTTGATAGGTTTGGCACCACAGGAGCAGGCTCAGTAATGTTTGGGCAGCCACAGGAGGAGGATTGTCTCTGTGTGTGATGCACCACGAGGGCATGTTTTGACTCAAATAACACAGTTATTTGGTTACCTACCACATTCTCATCATGCCTAAAGTAACCACAAGCAAGGACAAACGTGTGGAAGTGATTACTTTATACAAAGCTGGCCACAAACTCCCATTTATTGCAAATCAGATGGTGTTAGACTGAGGACAGTGCAGAGACTGGTGAAGCGGTTCAAGGACAGTGGGGAGGCCATTCCTCCCACTCCACTTCCCAAGCCTGGGAGACCTCGTAAGACAACCTTCAGGACCCGTCAGCTGATCTCAAGGCAAGTTAGCAAGGATCCAAGGCTAACAGCACGGGATTTAAAAGAAAAGAACCCACAGTTGCTGGCAGATGTGTCTGTCAGAAGTGTGCAGCAGCTGTTGCATGACGATCTGGGCTACAGGAGTTTTTGTGCTCGTAAAAAACCACTGCTAACTGCACTTCAGAAGAAAAAGAGAGTAAATTTTTGTAAGAAATATCTTGCCTGGAGTGAGGAGCAATGGAAAACTGTGCTTTGGAGTGATGAGTCAACATTTACTGTCACTGGTACCCCTTCATCACGAGTGTACCGCAAACCAGGCAGTGACCCCCTGGATCCTAAGTACACTTCCAAGTTTGTTAAATACCCAGCCTCACTCATGGCTTGGGGCTGCTTTACATATTATGGTGTTGGTAGGTTGGTAATTCTACCTGCAAATGAAAAAGTGAACCAGAACAATTATTTGGAGCTCTTATGTGATGTTTTAAGTGACTCTTTTGATAAAACCAAGGCAAGAGTATTTATGCAAGATTCTGCCCCTGCACATGTTGCAAAGTCAGTGAAACAGTGGCTAACAGACTGTGAGGTTCCCTTTATTCGAGATTGGCCCGGAAACAGCCCAGATATCAATCCCATTGAGAATTTATGGGCGCACATGAAGCGGCAGCTGCGTAGTATGGACACATCATCTTTGCCTAAACTTGAGGCTGCAGCTATGGAGCAGTTTTAGTCCGTCTGTTCTGCAAAACTACGCCATCAGTCTCCCCAGACGCCTTAAGAAGATAATAAAGGTGAAGGGGAATGCCAGTAAATACTAAATTCAATGGTGAGTGTTAATTTATTTGTTTCTCCTTGCTAACCACAAGAATGTTTTCTTTTTTTAAGATGGCGTCAACACTTTCCGCGCCTACTGTATATATATATATATATATATATATATATATATATATAT
>JAGKTI010008800.1:15569-32560 GCA_018397915.1 Birgus latro
AAGTCTGAGTCACAGAGACTTTTACTTGATAATCTAAATCATGGGGAAAGGAAAAATACGATTTTTAGGGTGGCAAATCAGGTGAAGAGGGATAATCAGGACATTGTAGGTGAGCAGTGTGTGAAGAGTGATGAAGGAAGGGTAGTGGTGAACAGCGGGGATATTAAAGATGCATGGAGAGAGCATTATAGCTGGTTATTGAATGAGGAGTTTGACTGGGATAGGGAAGGTTTGGAGCCAGCAGATCCAGTGTTTGGCCCTTGGCCTTTGATTGGCACTGCTACTGTGAGTGAGGCAATAGGCAGGATGCGGGTGAGGAAGGCAGCAGGTGTGTCTGGGTTGATTGGTGAAATGTTGAAGGCCTCAGGAGATATTGGGGTGAGGTTAGTCACTGACCTGATAAATATGATTATATATAAGTGTGTTGTCCCGGATGACTGGCTGAAGAGTGTAATTGTAAATGTATACAAAGGGAAGGGTGATGCCCTGGAAAGGGGAAATTACAGAGGTATAAAGCTCTTAGATCAGATAATGAAAGTAATGGAGAGAGTTCTAGAAGATACGATTGGAGAAAGAGTGAATATTGATGAGATGCAATTTGGGCTTATGCCAGGCAGGGGGACCACTGATGCCACATTCATTTTTCAACAGCTTCAGGAAAAATATATTGGAAAGAAAAGGGAATTAGTTTCGTTTCGTTTTTGGAGGCTCCAACATGCTTGCATGCGTTCGCCTTGGTCACCTAATGGCAGCTCTCCACGCTGCTCGATCCCTGGCAGCCTCCCTGTTCAGTCCCTTAACCCTTAATTCACACTTAATGACCTCGTCCCATGTCTTTCTCGGTCTACCCCTCCCCCAATATTAACACCTCTCACCCTCTGTACCCAATTATCATCCCCCATCCTCTCCTCATGTCCAAACCACCTCAGCCTACCTCTCCTCATCACAACACCAATACACTCCAGTCCCATCCTACCTCTCAACTCTTCCATCGTAAACCCAGCCCCCCCCAGGCCTTGCACGCAGGGACACACTGCACATCCACCTAATCATTGTCATTTCTGTACGTACGTATTTTGTTTTTGTTGATTTGGAAAAGGCCTTTGACAGAGTCTCTAGAGAGGTGGTGAAGTGGGCAATGAGAAAGCTATGGTTGGAAGAGTGGCTGGTTAGGGTGGTTATAGCCATGTACGTGGGCGCTCGCACCCGGGTAAGAGTGAATGGAGTTTCGAGTGATGAGTTTTCCGTGAATGATGGTGTGCATCTGGGGTCAGTTTTGAGTCCCTTGTTGTTTATCATGGTACTTGAAGCCCTGTCACGCGACTTCAGAGATGGACTCCCGTGGGAGATGTTGTATGCTGATGATTTGGTGTTAATTGGAGAGAATGAAAAGGAGGCGGAGGAAAGATTTAAGAAATGGGGAGATGGTATGGGGCATAAGGGCTTAAGGGTAAATGCAGATAAAGCAAAAGTGATAATATGCAGGGTGGGTGGCGGTACAATCAGAGGAGAGGGAGAGTGGCCATGTGCAGTTTGCCGCAAAGGTGTGGAAAGTACTTCCATCTTGTGCAGTGTTTGTGATAAATGGGTGCACAAGAGATGTAATGATATTAGAAGTAGACTGCAAGATAATGCTGATTTTATGTGTGTGGCATGTCTGGGAGAGCAGATGGAGATTGTTGGGCGTGAAAGGATTGAACTTGCTGGTGAGTCTCTTGAGTGTGTGGAAGAGTTTTGTTATTTGGTAGACATGTTATGTGCTGGAGGTGGGGCTAGAGCTAGCTCGGTTGCTAGGGTGAGAAGTGGTTGGAAGAAGTTCAGGGAGCTGTTGCCTTTCCTGACATTGAGACAACTCTCCTTACGTGCTAAGGGATCTTTGTATGCAGTATGTGTTAGGAGTGTGATGCTGTATGGTAGTGAGACCTGGACAGTAAAGGAAGAGGATATTCGCAGGCTTACACGTACAGAAATGACAATGACTGGGTGGATGTGCAGTGCGTCCCTGTGTGCAAGGCCTGGGGGGGCTGGGTTTACGATGGAAGAGTTGAGAGGTAAGATGGGACTGGAGTGTATTGATGTTGTGACGAGGAGAGGTAGGCCGAGGTGGTTTGGACATGTGGAGAGGATGGGGGATGATAATTGGGTGCAGAGGGTGAGAAGTGTTAATACTGGGGGAGGGGTAGACCGAGAAAGACATGGGACGAGGTCATTAAGTGTGACCTCAGGGTTAAGGGATTGAACAGGGAGGCTGCCAAAGATCGAGCAGCATGGACAGCCACCATTAGGTGACCAAGGCCGACGCATGCAAGCATGTCGGAGCCTTAAAAAACGAAATGAAACGAAACTATAGAAATTCAGAGTAGGCTATACTGCCAAACGTTTTCCATTTCGCCAAACAAGTATTTCTGATTGCACATAATTTCATCACTAAACAAAATCAGCATGATCGCTGGACAAATCAGACTGATCACTGCACATTTGCTTTAAACACTGCCTTGGGAGCTAACTTATGCTTACACTTGCACTGCAACTAAGTGCCACATGGCATCTGCCCCTACCTTTACCTTTACCTTCACCTATGGTACAAGTAATCTTATGGCTTTTATGAGAGGAATGAGGAAAGCTAAACCTGTGACTTCCAACTCTCTTGTGTCATGCCCCAAGAGGGATCAAAGGAGCCTTGTTCTGAAGATCTCATCCCATGCAAACATAGGGAAAAGAGTTAAGGTGCTCCCGATATGCCTGATCTCTGACCTGAGGTTGGGGAATGCACTGCTGACATAAGGGAAGCTCTGGTCATCCACCACGTGCCAGTGGAACACATTAAACTTGTTCATGGCCATTAAGTCAAGCGTTTCCTTCAGCATGGCCACAGGAAGGAAGTGGCGGGATGTGTCCAGCATCAAACCTCTGAAGTGGTGGCAGAAAATTAAATTCAGCCTTTCAGTATGCTAAAAACAATCATCAGAAAAATCACAGAACACTACATAAAAGTATAAATAATACATTTATAACAGCAAACTGTATCAGTACTCATAATGTAAAATTTCCAAGCAATTTTGATTAGCAGGTGACTATGATTAAAGTTTGAGGGTAATAATTTTTTCTATTTCTTTTGCACATTTTGCCTCTATATTAATGTACTGTGTGCTTACAATTTTTTTAAAGCTTAAAAAAAAAAATCCTGTGCCTCATGCCAGGCTGGCAGACTGCAATGAGATATTAAGAGAGTGCACTTCAAAAAAATACAAAAAACATTTGATGACCAGCTTTTATTGGGAAAGAACATTTCACTCTGGTGAGCTTTACAAAATTGGGTGGCATGATGAAACTCATGAAAATGAAAGTTTGTCCCTCAAGTATAAGGCTTGTCTCTTGCTTTGCTATCCTCATTTTCATCTCACAGAACTTGATATCATAGTCATAGTCATCTCTTAATAAAAAAAAAAAAAAAAAAAAAAAAAGACCATTTGGCTTGCTGCTGTTTGGTGTTCTTTGTACTCCTTTGTCCTCAAAAGGTAAACTTTGTACAGCTAACTACACTGTCATTATTCCTTGCCTGTCATATATAAAGTGTGTGTGTTGTAGTGGTATATTCCAGTATAAATCAAGTATCAAGAACAAAATGGAAGAATTTTTAGGGGAGGTGATGTCATAGAAGGAAGGATCACCTCTTAACAGGGGCAGGCTTGTTAAGAGGTATTTCTGTCTGGGTACTCCTTTCTGAATGCAGCATCAGGCACTAGGCAGGCAGGCAGATGATACTCACCTGTGCCCAAAGCGAGGGTAATCCATAATCTGCGTGGAGTTGATGCTAAAGGCTGATCCATCTGGAACTAGGATCTGAGAAAATGTTTCCAAGCCCCTCAAGATACCCCAAATGCTCTGAGCAATGATGCTTCCCTCCCCTGGCGAGTCAGGGGCGTCAATCTGAGAATTTGGAGACAGAAAATAAAATGAGAGTTGAGAACTCTGCAAAATTCTGAAGGACAGGATGATTAGTGTGTAGTCTGGCTGACTCAGTTTTTCCTGAGAATATAATGTTTGAGGAGGAAGCCAAAAATAAATTGGATGGGTAGAGAAAAGCCAGTGGGACAAGCTAAGATGGTTATGGATGGTTGGAAGTACTGTACACCCAGTCAAGACAGATATTGTGTGGGGAAATGTGTTGGTAAAGCGATTTCTCCTGAAAAGCTGATGTGTGTGGGCTAAAACAGGGTGAGGTGGGTAGATAAAAGTGGGCATGGTGGCCCAAGATGATGATATGATAGAAGGACAGGGTTAGGAGGGAGGAGGGAGTAGCCTATATCTAGTAAAGATGGATACAATGATTGTGTGATTTCGTGGTCCTTGTGGGGTGAAAGCTTCGACAGAAGTGTTCATCAAGAAGATGAAGAAAGGAAGAACACTCTGTTCTTCATACTTCATCGATCTATCTGTGTATCGATTTATCCTTTTATATTCATCAATCTATCTGTGTATCGATTTATCCTTTTATACTCATCGATCTATCTGTGCATCGATTTATCCTTTTATATTCATCTTATTATTTATTTATTTTTTTTTAAGGAGCATAGGGACCAGGGCCTAAACTAATCAGTCTTGACATCTAAAGTAAGAGCAACTAGCCTGGCTCGCTCATGAGTACCACTGTGTGAGCAATATACTCCAGCTTCCCTTCCGACATAAACCCGTACAGGCCCCATCTGGTTGGAGTGCCTTAACCAGCTAGACTCTGTAGTACCATGCCTCATTTGGCTATATGGTTACTATACAATGAAGTAATGATTTCACTTCACTGTCACTCAGTATAGTTACCTGAATGCAGCACTACACTGAGTGAGTGGATGGTGAGCTCCCCCGCCTACTCATAATGCAAGAAAAACAGTACAGTAATATTTTGCTGCTTCATTATCCTATTGGAAGATCAAAGTCATTGGCAAAATACCATCGTAATTATTCCACTTCCATGGATACCCTCTCTTGTGTCCTCCAAAACCCTTTCACACCACTACAAGTCATATTCTCATGGACTTTGCAGGCTTTTCTAGCATTTCTTGCCTACTGATTTATCTTACATAATATATTTTATTACCGTCTTGTACTACATGTTCTTTTCTTCCTGTTACTACCAGGATAGATGGGATAAGTAACATGTACATGATTATTACATGATTCTACAAATACAGAAGAAAATGGTTAGGAAAAGGTGGTAGCGAATCTCCTTAACCAATGGGAATACACCCCACCTCACCTTGATTTGGTAGTGTTCATCCATGTTGTGATAGGGGTGGGTCTCACAAGGGGCAAGAAGATTGACATTTACTTCATCTAGGTAACCACTAAAGGTCTCCATCTTGGTCCATGGCTGGTTGGTGTATGTCTGAGTGAAGGTGAAGGAAAAAGTAAGCGGTTCTGGATGTAAACTATTGCGTATTTTAATTAATATAAGCTGGGTAATGTTAGGTTCATTTTAGTATGGTTGTGCTCAGTCAGTTTTGGTAGGTTAGCATGTTAATGCTGCATAAAGTTTGATAAAACTATATTAAATGGGTAAAGTTGGGTTGAGATAAATCAGGGTGGATTAACCTGGGTAAGTTCTGACTAAGTTCAATTAAACACATGCACATACAGTAATTATAAACACCCATAAATATGACAATGGTGGTAACCATAACCATACATATGAATCACCGACCCTTGAGCTTGCGGATGAAAATATAATGTCCATGTAGCGTTTCAAAGCCTTATCTAAGATGTCACATGTATGGCTGCCAGTGGTGAACCTGAGGGAGTAGGAGAAAAAAAATTATAACAGCAGATAGTAACATCACTCCACTTTTTAACCGAACTGTTATGAAGCCCTACCACAATACTCCAAGAAATTCGTTGGGCTTGGAAGATTACAATATTGTGTTTCAAAAGTCACTGCTGTCTCATTATATATTGTAAAGATGTAGGTCAGTATTCATATCCACAGTAGTACAGGGCAATTACAATGCATCTGACCCACAGCTCACAAAATGAGAATAAACAATGAGTACAAGCTCTCACCTGAACCCTTTGTACAGCATGAAAGCAAGTTACTGGAATGGCAAGGCTGTAGTTTATGTAACTGGGTACCATGGGTGAAAATCTGGGAAAGCTCCCACTTCTGTAAAGCAATACTGTGTCTTCCTTTGTAAAACAGTATAACCCGATTACCAAAGCAAGGAACATCAAAACAACACCCAGCACACGATATCATTCACAAATACTGTCATCTCTCCCCCCTTGCCTGCCTCAAACCAGCTTCCAGAAGCATATCCATGCTCAAATCACTCGCCACTCCATTCCGTCACTCAAAGACAACACACAGCTGCATGCATGGCCTCCTAATATCCACCATTCTGAATCCTACCTCCCATGTGAGGACAGGGTCCACCTGGCCAGGCTGAGATGTGGGCATCATCCAGCCCTCTTGGGTTTTAAGAAGAAGCTGGATGACTCTGCCACCGATGCCTGTCCAGGATGCAACACAGCACCCCATACTATTAAACACATTATGGAAGACTGCACTGCACACAATCGCCTATGCCAACAACACAACATATGCTCCTTGAGAGTTCTGTGGGAAAGCCCGGTCTTGGCCGTGGCCTTCCTTAGGGACTCGGGGCTGTTCGGCCAGAATGCCTACGGAACAACTACTACTACCAAAGCAATAAGTTTAAAAGGTTTCGGACATTATCAGTTATAAAGTTTCGTCAATTTTACATACAAACCACACCTATTGGCAGTAACCTAACTGGTCCTAACCTTGAGTTACTTCTGCAGAATTTCTGTCACTCTATCTATAGCCAGATACCTTAATCACATGAGAAGTTGCCACAAATGAATGGTCTACATGTCACTGTGTCCTCTGCCATCAGGCTATCTTCTCTCCAACTAACACCACCCTCACCACTACACCTCTCCATTCCATCCCGCCATCTCACTTGCATACCACTCCACCCAATCCCTCTACCACATACTTGGCCTACCCCTCCCCTTCTCCCCTTCCATCTCACTTGCCTACACTCTCCTAGGCATCTCACATCCTACATTCTCTCCACATAACCCATGACAGAATCAGTCCGACAACTAACAAGTTAAAATAAAAGGGTGGGGGGGTGAGGGAGGATGGCAAAGGTGTACTATGCACATATTGTAATGAAGGAAAATTATTGTAATGTCCCCTTATTCAGATAATCATTTTTATTGAAAGTAACAGCTTTCTGAGAGACAAAGAGGCCGCATTACGCCATGTTCATCCGCATTAAGTAGTCACCTGTGTATATAGTATCGTACATTTAAAATAGTGTAACACAGATTTTTACGTCAACTGTGATACTAGTGAACAGAGTTAGTGTAGAAATGATGTATTTAGTTGGAAAGTAACGTATTGTTAATAAGGTTAGGAAAATAATTTGAAAGCCGCGCCGAGCGCCGATGTGTTTGAGAGAGTCAGAACTGAGCCGTGGTGCCAGGCAGACGTGTTCTCGAGAGTTGTCCATATTTCTTCCCTTTCGTGCTGACGAGTTTAGAGATGGGGAGTGTCCTGCGAGTTTGCTGAAGAGTTTGGGAGATGGAGAGTGTCCTAGGAGTGTAGCTGTGTCGCTAATTAATGCAGGGTCGGAGGACAACAGGATTTCTGTGTTGGAGGTTAGCCATGGCGAAGCGCTGGGACTTGCATCATCAATTGGTGGGTAACATGTGCTCTCCGTATAACTCCCAGACGCCTACTCATACTCAGTTTTGAGAAGTTAAGTGAAGCCTTGATTATCAAACCAACTTTGTGAATTGTTTTGGGTCCCAACCTACGTGAAACAGAAATAACTAAGCGAGAATACACACAGGTGTTAAATAGCCGTTCGGACCGTTGAGTGAGAAACTTTCAAAGTTAGAGAATGTTCTGGTAAAGATTGTAGCACTGTACTATTCTTTCAGTTTCGTCATTATTTTGAAATGTGAGGAAAAGGGAAGGTGTATATCTCTCAGTTATATTTAAGGTGTATATCTCTCAGTTATATTTAAGGTATATTTCTCAGTTAAATATATATATAAGGTAAATTTCTCTCAATTATATATATCCTGTATAAGGTATCTCTCAATCATATAAGGTAAATCTGTGAAGTGAACAACAGATTACTGGAAGTATGTTTTTCTTTTGTTGAGGATTGTGAAATGCTTGATCTCTATTTTGGAGTATTAACTGTGATTTGAGTAACCTTTTTACTGGCATCCGCCTATAGTCAACTTTCATATAAGAATTTTTTCAATAGAATGACTAATGTTAGATATCTGTGTAAGCAGGGGGCCAAAATTTAAAATAGTGTTTGTTTATTTGTTACCCCCATGGTCATATCCATGCTCCGTTATATCTTGGAAGGTAACCTTTATGTCAATGAAGGATGGTATTAGATGTTTATAACATGGTTTATCAAGAGTACGCCCAGAGGGTGGTGTGTTGATTGTAACTGAAATGATTTTCTGGTATATTTAGAATGTTAATACCTGATCTGACTCGTCCCTAACGAAGTGGTGTCATATAATATTTTGTCCAACCAAGTGTGAACCAGTCACTATTGAAATTCTTTTCCATTCTTGCATTTTATTTGAGTTTTTGGAGCATGTAATAAAAATCCTTGTAATCCTGCATTCATACTGGTCTTCTTCCTTCTCCTGCTCATGAAGACTGTACATGGCTTGTTGGTGGTAGTGGTATAATATTTTTGTTGAGAGTGTACTGAGGTAATTCACACAGACGAGAGAACTAGTGAAGAGGAGACTACTCATGATCCGTCGAAATCCAGTGGACCGAGTTTCTCATGAATTATGCAGTAAGTATCAAGGTCCATGTTTGTCCCTAACCTGTTACAGGCCTACGGCTGCTCAGGCCACTCGCTACCCTTGTTCTACCCCTATTGTCCCGAGCATAACCCGTAGGCTGATCCCAAGAAAATGTAATATTAATTCTAAGTCTTCTTAGTCCAGTTTACCCATCACAAGGCTGGTGGCTTATTCTGTTTTAAAATTATATTTGTTTCTCATCATATATTGGTGGCAGACAGTTATAGAAAATTCAAAATTAAATCAACATTGTTTTCTCAATACATATTGTAACATCTGCAATACAATATGCTGAGGAAGATGTGCCATAAAGCCTCCTATCCCACCTAAAATACAGCACATTGTAGGAAGTTTGCTACAATGTTGGTGGTACTTACTTGAAAGTGTCTGGCCTGATGATGAGGTAGGTGGTGTTGATCAGTGACATCTGTGGGCGTGGCCAGGCCTCTCCCTTTGTGGGCCACACCGAAGGGTTGCCGCCACCCACCACACCACCCACGTACAAACCCACCACCGCTGCCACCACTGCTGTTCCAGTATTAGATCATTACCATCTATCAGTCACATACTGCCCTATCAGGAGTGTAGCAACTCGGGACTAGGCTACTTAGTCCAGACATTTAAGGCGATTACCATGAGTGGTAATGTGGCAAAAAAGGAAAAAAAATCACTCCAGAATGTAAAACCTCTATAGGCCACATCTGTTTGATGCTACCTAATCCACTAGACCACCATCCACCCATTTGTTTATATCTATCTATAGCCTGACGCCCTAATCCTGCAAAGGGTGGACGTAGACAAAATGCCTCCAAGTCGCTATGTCACCCACCATTTGTTTACCCTCCCCCTTCCCTCATATACCTCTCAACTCCATCCCTCCACCTCATCCTCGGTCTTTCCCTCCCTCCACCCCACCTGCATACACCCTCTTAGTCAGTCTTTCATTCTCCATTCTCTCCACATGTCCAAACCACCTCAGTGTATTTCTCCTAATCTTCTCAACCACATCCACATCCACCCCACAACGTTCCTTCACTTCATTCGTCAACCTGTCCCTCCATGTCACTCCACATGCTCCTCTCAAGTAACTCATTTCCATTGCTCTCTCTTGACTTGTTACCCTCTAGCAAGGTCCATGCCTCGCTTCCATATGTCAGGATAGGGATCACAATACTATCATGCAGTGACTTCTTGACTTCCATACTCACCTCCCTATTTCTCATCACCACTTTCAGCGAACTAACAACATTCCTTCCCTGCTGTACCCTTTCAAGTATTTCATCCCCAAAACTTCCATCCTTACTCATCACACTACCCAAGTATTTGAATGCACTCACATTCTCCATATCCTCACCATCCAATGTCACAGTGCATTCTGTGACTTCATTCCTCTCAAACACTATAACTTTACTCTTGTTTACATTAACTTTCAGATTCCTTTTCTTACACACTGTCCCAGATTCATTCACCAAACCTTGCAACTCCCATTCATCTTCACTCAACAATACTGTATCATCAGCAAACAACAACCCCGGAATCTTCCACATCTCACTCTCATTCAATAGAGCCACTCCCACATCCACTGCCCTACCTTGCACCTCCTTTACAACCCCATCCATGTATATATCAAACAGCCATGGAGACATCACACAACCCTGTTTCAGTCCCACATTCAGATCAAAGAACTCACTCAGCTCTCCTTCGTACATACTCTTCACAGCACTCAACAATTTCCCCTCCACTCCATATATTCTTAAAACCTTCCACATATCTTGCCTATCTATTCTGTCATAAGCTTTCTCCAAGTCCATGAAGGCAGCATACACTTTCTTTCCCTTCTCTAGATACTTCTCCACTAAACGTCTTAGAACAAATATCTGATCTACACACCCTTTTCCCTTCCTAGATCCCCCTTGTTCTTCTCCAACTAACTCCTCTGTTATATGCCTAACCCTGTCAATAAGTATTCTACCATATATCTTTCCAGTCACACTAAGAAGGCAAATACCCCTATGGTTACCACATACTTCTCTCTCCCCTTTTCCTTTATATAAAGGAACAATTATACCTGATTTCCAGTCCACTGGGACCCTTCCCTCTTCCCAAGCCAATCTACACAACTTCCATATCCATTCCACAACAATCTCACCTATACTTCAGCATTTCACCACACACTCCATCAATTCCTGGGCCGAAATTTCCCATCTTGATCTTCTTCATTGCTTCCACTACTTTCGCCCTACTGATCTCTTCCTCCCTCCTCTCACCTCTTCCTCTCCCTGCCATTCCCCAACCACTTATACTCGCACTGCTCTCACTCTCTATATTCAATAAATCCTCAAAAGGCTCCTTCCATCTCCTCATTTTCTCTCTCTTCTCCACCAGCAATCCATTATTCCCATTTTTCGCTCCCCTACTATTTCCCTTTTCACACTCTTACTTTCTTTGCCTCCTTCCAAAACAACTTCTTACTCTCCCCCCACTTTACACTCAGATTCCTTCCAAACTCCTCATCCACTTTCTTCTTACTCTCCTTCACCAATCTCTTCACCTCTCTTCTCCAGCTCACATATACCTCTCTCTCTTCTCTCTCTCATCTCCCCTACCTCTGCTCGATAGCCATTCACTATATGCCTTCTTCTTTTGTTCCACAGCTCGTTTCACCTCATCATTCCACCATGCTGTCCCTTGCACACCCCTGCATCTCCTCCTCACTCCACAAACCATCTCACACACTGCACCTATCTCTTCCGTGAAAATCTTACATACATTTTCCACCCCTTCCATCTGCTCTAACTCATACGTTCCCAATCTTTCTTCCACTGTGCTCTTATACTCTGCCATTTTCTCACTATCTTGTAACTTCTCCACTCTTCTCACAGGAGCTATTTCCTCCTGTCTTCCCCTTGGTTGCTTCACCCACTTTCTTTCCGGCCTTAAGAGATTCCATTCCCCCACCCTCTCCACACTCTTGCATCCAATACTTGTCTTCTCATTCACTCATCCACACACATGTAATCTATCATTGCCTTTCGTTCTACAAATTCACCATCCATCCTAATATGACTCTCCATGTATACCTGTGATCATCTTGTGCTGAAAGTAGATGTTGGTTACTGCCAACCCCTTACCAGTACAGATGTCCACAAGGGCACTACCATTCCCATCTACCTCAGCTGGCACACCCCACTGACCAACCACTCCATCCACTCGTACGTTCCCAACTTTGCCATTCATGTCTCCAATCAAAAACACTCTCTCACTCCTCTCAAACTTGTCCATGCATGCTTCTACACTTGCCCAAAACTCATCTTTCACTCTTGCCACTCGGTCCTCTGTCGGCAAATACGCACATACAATTGCCCAAACTTGTATACCTACTTTCATCCTCACCCATACAATCCTTGCACCCACTGTTCCATACTCTCTTATATTCTCCTTCCGCTTCTTGCTTATCATCAGACATACTCCTTCCCTTGCCCTCTCATTCTCATTATCACCCGCACACATTCCTACACTGTATTCCCATTCTCTCACCCTTTCAACTTTCCATTTAGTTTCAGTCAATCCACATACATCCACTCTTGCATCCTCAAGCACCTGAACAATCTCTCTCTCTTTCACTTCATCATTCACTCCTCTCACATTCCACGTCCCCACCCTCAGAATGTCCTTTGTGCGTCCCTGAGTCGTCAACGTATAGTCCATCCGGGTCCGAGGCATTTTATTCGCTTGTTTAGTTAGTTCTTTTTACGGGGTGGGGCAGTAACCCACCACCAACCCTTTTAGTCGCCTCATATAACAAGCAAGGATACTGGGGGAGTATTCTTGGTTATATGCTCCAGCTAATGCAATAAATTGCTTCCTGGGCTACAAGAAATGAAATACAGACAGGAGCTGCTGACGACGCGACGGCCGGAGCTGATAGCACCAGCGCCCCCAACCCCCCAAGTACTACCAGGGGCCCGCCGCTAACACTGAGCGGCTCAAGGCAGGAACGGCGCACCTGTATTCCTCCCCGGCGCCCCTCTTACTCCCAGCCAATGCCCCAGGAAGGTAGCAGTCGCCATCACCGTGTCTCCAGCCAGAATTTCATTCGCCCGGTTAAGGGTGGAGTTAGCAACCCCACGCAATGCTGTAGTACTGGCGACAGTCGTACCAGGTACGGGATACAACCGGCCTCAGTCCGTTCCCCAGTTGCATCCTTGCTACAGGGCCGCAACACAGGCCGTAAGTCATGTCGGTCGGGCAGGACAGGCCAACAGCCATCCGCTTCCTGTAGTTGTGCCCCCCAGAGCAGCGCCGCAGTATTGGCTACAGGCCGCGCTGGGTTAGAGGCAGGTTTGGCCATTGTCCGTCCTTCTGCTGCAAGTCCTCTTCACTCCATGGTACAGGCCCACAGCCACACCAGAGCTACAACCTCCTGTGCCACCACAACGTTGGCCTCTAGTCACATCCAGCCAGAGGCATAGCAGGCCATTAGCCGTCCCGTAGCTGCAGTCTCCTATGCCACTACGGTGTTGACCACTAGTCACGTCAGGCCGGAGTTTAAGCCAGCCATCATCCGCTTCTCTTCCACAGGAGATCCTGTAGCCCAAGAAGACCAGTCCCTCGAGCCGTGGCAAGGCCTTACCCGAGGTCTTGGTTCCCTGCGACTCCAACCGTGTGAGCAGCAGCAGAGACGGAGTCCTAGCAGACGTGGCAGCCAACGACCAGACCAGTCCACCACTCCCCTAGCCCGAGGTTCCCGCATGGCGATCCTGACGGTGACGCCGCCCTCCAGCCGTTGCCGCAGTCCAGCCACCCCGGGTTCCTGTGCCCTGGGTCCCCAGTCACCCTGGGAGTTGCCCCGAACACCAGGGCGCGACCACTCTGAGTCCCTCCAGGACTCGACGTCAGGCCAGTCTCCTGGCTATCTTCGGGCCGAGCATCTAGCCCCCCTGTCTACGTGTGGGGCCTCAACCAGGGCGTGCTATTCTGTCATTCCTCCAGCCAGAGGAACCTACCAACGGCCCCTCAGTGAAAGTGTATCAAGAGGACCTACATAGTGTGTGCTGTTTTGAACCCAAGATATTCATGTACATTAGTGATTACTTATAGTGTGTCCTAGCGATAAATCGACCAGGAACCCCAAGTGTAAGATCTGACGAGCACATTTGTCCTCCTGGCTTAGCATATACCTTAAGTGGAGTCCCGTGAAACTCCCTCAGTGAATGATATATTCCAGCGGCCCACAGAACAATAATATCATATAGATTGTGCCATTCCCTTGGTCCATTATAACTTACCCCTCCCCAGTGTACCGGCACACTAGAAACGCCACAGTAACCAACAGAACAGCAACATCATATTAATCGTGCCATTCCCTTGTTCGTGTAACTTCTCCCTCCCCAGTGAAGAGCCGCACAAGTGCAACACTGCGGAAATACCTCAGTCTCCCCTTACAGTGTATCATAGCGCAGTAGACTCCAGTCGAGGTTGACCAGGTGAATGTCTTCCACACCAGGTGTTAACGTAAATTGTACCAGTGTATCAGTGCCGTCCAGTGCTATACTCACAAGGGAAATTGTAGCAAGTACTTTCCTGTGTCTTGAATTGTAAGTGTAATCTAAGT
The DNA here is from genome assembly GCA_018397915.1 of Birgus latro. NCBI lineage: Eukaryota > Metazoa > Arthropoda > Malacostraca > Decapoda > Coenobitidae > Birgus > Birgus latro. The sequence continues at coordinate 30,052 of JAGKTI010008800.1, forward strand.
GCAATAAGTGCTGGGTGAATACTACCATAATTTCCCTAAGCCGGTAGAGGGACAGATTTCCAGTCAAGTAAAACCTTGTGTTAAGTTGTTAACCCATCCCTGGCCAACCCAGCATCCAGTGTATTTGTTGATGTATTATTGTCTCTGGGAAGATATTTGTAATACATGTGTGTAACAGTCACTGTCTTGTTTTTGTGTCCAGTCCTTTTCCTTAGAATTACCGACCTGGTCTAGAATAGGGACCCGCTGTAGCCTGCGTGTTTGAGGGACGAGAAACCGGCCCACAAATACGTAGCATAACACTGGTGGCCAGCGGTGGTTCTTTACCCGGATGGTGGAAAGAAGGACTGGAAGAAAAAAACTAACAAAATGGCAGCTAAAACACATGTACCCCTACCAAAATTCGATCCAGAACAATGTGACATCACTACGTACTTGGCTATGGTCAAACCAATATTTGATATTGGATTTGATAATGATACACAGAAAATAGCTGTCACTCTACCTCACCTGGGAAAGGCAGTAGCAAGTATAGCACCAAAAATAGTCCCAGATCTCACATAGGCCAGATTAACAAAAATTGTAACAGAGGCTATTACCCCATCATTATGGAAAGTTGTCGCGATGTCACAACTCGACGCCTTGAAATATGACAGTGACTTGGACAACACATTGATCCAAGCTCGGCGACTCATCACCGCCGCGTACTTGGATGCCGACATAGAGGCCCGGGACGAGCACATATTCAACACCCTCCTTAGAGTCCTTCTGGGCACAGTGAAAGAACATTTCACTATACATGACCCAGCAGGAAATTTCGACCGCAATGTCCAACTCATTCGCCGCCTCCTCGCAGCACGCCCCGACACACAACACATCAGGGTCGTTAGCCTGTTCCCCACGAAACCTTTCCCTTGACCACCCCATTTCCATCCAGTCCCGACACCAGGTGTCCCTGTCCCGGCTCCCCCAAGAGCCCGCCCTACCAAGAAACAGCCGCCACAAAAGGAAAATACCAACCTCATCACCATCAATCCGTGGGAATTCACAGGCTGTAATAGCCGCTGCCCACTTCACAATATACGTGAGCAATTGAAGGCAGCGTGCAGAACAAGAGCTAATCCGCCGGGGCGCTGCCAAATCCCGGCGGTAGAGGAAAATCCTGCTAACTCAGGCCCCTCTCTCATCGGTAGACACGGGAGCCGCCAGGTCCTGCCTGTAAACGCATTTCTACTCCCGCCATAAGAAGACTTTCGGCCCCCTTTTCCCCACTTCAGCCCACCTCATAGACGCGGTGGAAGGCCCCTTGCCTATCTGTGGGGAGACCTGGGCCCTACAAACCAAGACTCACCAACCAGCCTCCACTTACCATCCTTTCATTGTTTTCGACTCGTCGTGCCGTGCTTATGATGGCTACTTGGGTTTGGACCTGCTCCAAAAGTTGCACACCCACATTGTCTGCCACGGGAGACGACTTCATTTCCAGCCGCCCCCTCGACAGCCCCCAGCCCTCTGCATGTGCACACAGCAAGACGACACCCCACCCCCTCCCTTGATCGACCCTCCTCCTCCTCCCCTTTCTCGTGCCCCAGCTCCTCCTTACCCCCCTTTTCCTGCGACCGTCGCGTCCACCCTCACTATTCCCCCCCACCACAAAGCTTGGCTGCAGATCAATAAGCCCATGGGGACCCATTCCCTCTTCTCTCCAAACGTCCCAACCGGGCCACTCTCCGCCTGCCTGATGTCACTGACCTTCCTCCCGCCACACCTCAGCGCCATCAAAGTGGTGAACCTGGCGGCCACACCTCTCACCCTGCCAAGAGGACTCCTGATCGGCGACCTAGAGGCGGCTGAGCCTTGCAACACCCCGCTCCTAAGTTCAAACCCCTCCCCCCTTCCCCCTTTCCCCGATCACCTGTCCCCCCAACAAGCAGAGACACTACACTACCTACTGCTGAATATCAAGACCTGTTTTCTACGGGGCCCACTGACATACCCGGCCCACGAAATTTACACCACCGGGCGCCCTATTCGGCAACCCTCCCGCTGGAGAAACCCCCACCCACGGGCCAAAGAAGACAGGCAGGTCCATGAAATGCTGGACGACGGCATCATCACGCCTTCCACCAGCCCCTTTTCTTCCCCCATTGCCCTCGTCCGGAAAAAAGACAGCACCTTACGATTCTGGATAGATTACCGCCGCCTAAATGATGTCACCGTCAAGGATGCCACTCCCCTCCCCTGCACAGATGGCTCCCTGGTTCTCCACGCTGGACCTCCAGTCAGGATACTGGCAGGTCCCCGTCCACCCCCGAGATCAAGAGAAAATGGCCTTTTCCACAAGTAATGGGAAGCATTATCAGTTCAGTGTTCTTCCATTCGGGCTAAGCAACACCCCGGCCACCTTCTCTCGCCTCATGGAGTCCGTCCTCAGCGGCCTAACCTGGGAAGTCTGCCTGGCATATCTTGATGACGTAATCATTTTCAGCAAGACGTGGGCCGATCACCT
>JAGKTI010008801.1:0-32559 GCA_018397915.1 Birgus latro
TTCCATATACGTGAGTCATGGGTAGACCCTGGCCACTTTGCAACAACATCAATTATTCTATATTTTGCATCAAAAACTAACTGAGTGTTAATGCTATGAAACCGCTTTCGGTTAACGAATTCAGCTTCATACTCCCTGGGAGCAACAATCCTTATGTGTGTTCCGCCTATGACCCCCACGACTCCCGGGAAACCCGCAATTTGCATGAAGTCTGCCTGATTTTGTTGTACTTCACCCTGGCGAGTTGAAAATTTAATAAATCTTGAGATAAAGGCGGGTGTTACAAGGGCATCTAGTGTCTGGCTTATTACTTTGCTTGTTGCTTGCTGTGATAAACCCAAATCGTCACCATTACATAGCTGCATTTTTCCCGTGGCCAAGTATCTCAATGTTGCCATCACTTTCAGTTCTGCACTAATGGACTTACTTCTGTTCGTTGGTGGCGAAATGGAATCTCTCACCATATCGGTAACTAACATAATACCAGCACGATCCAGTCTGAACCTCTTAATGAGCTCAAAATCGTCGTACATATTTACGAGGTCTTTTCTTTCCCTGTAATTTCTCGGACGCCGCAGTCTCCCGTGTTGTTGTTGTTGTTCGGACATCTTGCTTGAGAAGCACTTAAGTAACCTCCTTGGGAGTACTTAAGTTTGTCGTCTGCAAAGTGTACTTAAGGCCACTAAGTAGTTTGGTAGGTACTACTTAAGTATTCTGTCCAGACTTAAGTGCAACTCGTGAAAAATTTCGTCTGCTAAGTGTACTTAGCGATACTAAGTATTTTTGATGGTACCGGCCCTGGTGTTAGTTGCTGTATCCCTGTAGGATGTATAAAAGAGATGAATGTAATATTCTTTATTTTATATTGCTTTTGTTTAAATGGATGGAGTGGTGTGTACAGGTAAGGCAATCACCATTCCCGCCGCCGAGAATTGCAGGGTGACTAACTTCTGGTCATGGGGCACCCTGACTCACACTGTGGGAGGAAGGTTGGAATCTCATGAGTCTGCTGGGAGAAGCGCTTTGTGAGAACGCTCATGAAGTCAGTGTGTGACTTCCGTCATGTTCCGTTTCAAGAGTTGCAACTCATTCATACCAAGTAAAAAGAGAAAAGTTAAAGAAAGAACAGATCGCCAAGTGGGTGGATGAAGTTCTTGTAGACATGAGACACATATTCAGGCTGGACATGTGGTCATTTGGTACTATCCTGGGATGTTCACAGGATGGACATATGCTTAGAATGTAATTTAGGTAGTATGTAAGAGTATTTAGAATTAAGTTCCATTAATATTAAGATAGAATAAGTATTACTCCTATATATTTAAGGTGGCATATGTATTACTACTCAATTTAGAATTAAGTGGAGTTTTAAGCATCGCAGTTGAGTAAAAATCTAAAATCCCGAGGAGAAAGTAATGTAATGAAGGAAAATTATTGTAATGTTCCCTTATTCAAATAATTATTTTTATTGAAAGTAACAGCTTTCTGAGAGACAAAGAGGCCGCATTACGCCATGTTCATCCGCATTAAGTAGTCACCTGTGTATATAGTATCGTACATTTAAAATAGTGTAACATAGATTTTTACGTCAACTGTGATACTAGCGAACAGAGTTAGTTTAGAAATGATGTATTTAGTTGGAAAGTATCGTATTGTTAATAAGGTTAGGAAAATAATTTGAAAGCCGCGCCGAGCGCTGCTGTGTTTGAAAGAGTCAGAACTGAGCCGTGATGCCAGGCAGACGTGTTTTCGAGAGATGTCCATATTTCTTCCTTTTCGTGCTGAAGAGTTTAGAGATGGGGAGTGTCCTGCGAGTTTGCTGAAGAGTTTTGGAGATGGAGAGTGTCCTAGGAGTGTAGCTGTGTCGCTAATTAATGCAGGGTCGGAGGACAACAGGATTTCTGTGTTGGAGGTTAGCCATGGCGAAGCGCTGGGACTTGCATCATCAATTGGTGGGTAACATGTGCTCTCCGTATAACTCCCAGACGCCTACTCATACTCAGTTTTGAGAAGTTAAGTGAAGCCTTGATTATCAAACCAACTTTGTGAATTGTTTTGGGTCCCAACCTACATGAAACAGAAATAACTAAGCGAGAATACACACGGGTGTTAAAAAGCCGTTCGACCGTTGAGTGAGAAACTTTCAAATTTAGAGAATGTTCTGGTAAAGATTGTGGCACTACTATTCTTTCAGTTCCGTCATTATTTTGAAATGTGAGGAAAAGGGAAGGTGTATATCTCTCATTTATATTTAAGGTATATTTCTCTCAGTTAAATATATATAAGGTATATTTCTCTCAATTATATATATACTGTGTAAAGTATCTCAATCATATAAGGTAAATCTGTGAAGTGAATAACAGATTACTGGAAGTATGTTTTTCTTTTGTTGAGGATTGTGAAATGCTTGATCTCTATTTTAGAGTATTAATTGTGATTTGAGTAACCTTTTCACTGGCATCCGCCTATAGTCAACTTTCATATAAGAATTTTTCAATAGAATGACTAATGTTAGATATCTGTGTAAGCAGGGGGCCGAAATTTAAAATAGTGTTTGTTTATTTGTTACCCCCATGGTCATATCCATGCTCCGTTATATCTTGGAAGGGAACCTTTATGTCAATGAAGGATGGTATTAGAGGTTTATAACATGGTTTATCAAGAGTACGCCCAGAGGGTGGTGTGTTGATTGTAATTGAAATGATTTTCTGGTATATTTAGAATGTTAATACCTGATCTGACTCGTCCCTAACGAAGTGGTGTCATATAATAGTTTGTCCAACCAAGTGTGAACCAGTCACTGTTGAAATTCTCTTCCATTCTTGCATTTTATGTGAGTTTTTGGAGCATGTAATAAAATCCTTGTAATCCCGAATTCATACTGGTCTTCTTCCTTCTGCTCATGGAGACTGTACATGACTTTTTGGTAATAATGGTACAATATTTTTGTTGAGAGTGTACTGAGGTAATTCACACAGAGGAGACTACTCATGATCCGTCGAAATCCAGTGGGCCGAGTTTCTCATGAATTATGCAGTAAGTATCACGGTCCATGTTTGTCCCTAACCTGTTACAGGCCTACGGCTGCTCAGGTCACTCGCTACCCTTGTTCTACCCCTATTGTCCCGAGCATAACCCGTAGGCTGATCCCAAGAAAATGTAATATTAATTCTAAGTCTTCTTAGTCCACTTTACCCATCACAAGGCTGGTGGCTTATTCTGTTTTAAAATTATATTTGTTTCTCATCATATATTGGTGGCAGACAGTTATGGAAAATTCAAAATTAAATCAACATTGTTTTCTCAATACATATTGTATCTTCCGCAGTACACTATTAATATGATCGTGAACACATTGTGCCTTCAGTTACCAGCCTAACATGCTTCTCACCTAGTCCACAGATATTCAAGGAGGCTTTCTTACACACACGTGACTCATTATTATTATTATACTTGATTGTATAAGTCACAGTATCACTGTCTGGGACTTTGCAGGTGTACTGGTACAGTATTTGGTTACTGAGTGATTGCCGGTACAGTATGCCGTTTATTTTAGTCAGCAAGACCCAAGCAATTTTCTACCTCTGCCTCAGTTACAGGCCTTGTCATCTCAAAGCATCTGTTATTACATTCAGGCCCAATTTTACGCTGTGAGACATTTTCCCCATTGCCATGACTGACGAATGCCTCACAGAATTACATACCTTCACTTTGTCGACTTTCCCTTCTCATTCGGACATTCCTCGCTATTTTTCTTACGTTGGAAAGTTTCTGATACCACAACTCCTATCTCCTCATCTTCCTCATGCAAAGACACATTGTTGCTGCCACTCGTAATGCCCATTATTGTCATTAAGTCAGTAAATATTAGTAATAACACTGGAAGATACACTCACTACTGTAAGCTTAGCCGCCAAACTGAATGTAGATTGTAAACATTCTTAATAGTGCATGGATGGAACACTCTGATTGGTCTGCTGATCATAAAAGTGCAGTGATTGGCTCCCGGATTGAGAGCTCCTCACTCAGTGGGGGAGGAATGGAAGATGTCAGAGGCCAGCCAGTGGGAGGGAGCATACTGATCAGAAGAGAGCTGCGCTCAGTGGGATTTTCAACCATAATGGTTGATTCATCCTCAGATCACATAGGGATGGGGGAAGACAATGCTATACTGCTATGGGACCATTATTGCAGCGATGGGAGTGCGATTCTGGGAAGTGTCCAGTCCATTGTTCATGTTATCTGTGCTTGAGTCATTAACCCACTCGTAAAATTTGAACTTTGATCATGCTGTATCTCCCTAGGTGTGCCTATGCTAGTGAACAAATGAAGCATGTTTGAAACTATGTTTTTAACTGTTTTATTCTTTAGTGGGTATGCCTCTGGGTACCTTGTAGTTGCACACATTACTGTAAAAAGATACTGAATTCCCTTTTTGGGTTTAGAAAGAGGACCCACACAATCAATAATCTTTTCAAAAGGTTCACTAGTGACTGGTATTGGCTTAAGAGGGGCTCTAGGAATGGTCTCATTTGTTTTCCCAACAAGCTGACATGTGTTGCATGATTTTACAAATTTTGCAGTGTCTTTCTTCATACCTGGCCAGAAAAATGATTTAACAGTTTCTCGTAAGTGTTAGTATGTCCTAGAGCCACTTCTATGATAGCAAACCGATTGGATGTAGGCACCACTATCTAGTGAACTGTGGACCAAGCGTCTGTTTCAGATCTAAGCAGGGAATGAAAACTACGCATAAGCATTTCCTGGCGGCCTTCTGCCTGAATTTTGCCAATGTAGGATCTGCCTCCTGGGCTTTCATTATATTCTTCTTTGACATAACTTGGGAGTATAAGGACTCATGGTTCGAGGGTAGTGGGGAGTCAAGCTCTGCATTGGTAGTCTGTGAGCGAATAACTGCACATACAGGAAATATATGGGGACGGCCCCTGTCTAGGGACTCTGTAGGGCTCTTAAGTAATGGCTTCTCTATCAACCAAATCAGGGATCAACCCACTTCCTGCTAAATCATTACCAAGGAGGAAAGTGACTCCAGATGCAGGAAGATCTGCGCTTAAAACTGCAACCTTTACTACTCCCTGGAGTTAATAACGATCAAGTACTATGCCCGCAATAGGCACAGCTGGTTTGGAATCTATGGTCTGGAAGTTTAATCTTTCTCCTGTGTACTTAGTTTCAACTAACGGCAGTGCTTATTTACACAGAATACTCTGTGAAGATCGTTTAACTCTTAGTATGGTAATAGGATATTTCAGAGCGTTAGGATGTGTAGACACCATGTCCTGGACTTTAAACGTTGAAAACAGATCATGAGGGTTATGACCAGGTCTGACACAGTTCACAGGCTTCTCGCTTGTGTTGCGTGTTGCTGTTTGATATAGCAGAAGGGAGTTTATAAGTGGCAGAGGTTTTACACTTTGGGTGTCTACATTTAATTATTGTTATGCTACTTATTTGAGAGTCGACTGCTCGTCTCTTAGACATGTATGCGAGAGGTGAGATGTTTACCTGTCGCGTCTCTGAGGATCGACTTCTCGTCCCTCCAAACACGCAGACTTACAGCGGGTTCTTTTTGAAGACAAGGTCAGCATTTCTAGGGAAAGGACTGGGCACAAAAACAAGGCATTAAACTCTTTTAAACATGTATTGTAAATATCTCCCCAGAGACAAATAGGACAACACTAAATACAACAGATTCTGGGTTGGCCATGGATGGGTTAGCACAAGGTTTTACTGAATCACAATCTGTCTCTCTACCGGCTTAGGGAAAGTATGGTAATATAAACCCGGTAATTATGGCACTTCTATTACACTGGTATCTCGGACACACTTATTACAATTCACCACAATCGTATAGCACTGGACGGCAACGATGCACTGATTAAACTACATTATACATGATAGACACAAACCTGCTTGTCGGTCTATCACGAATGGAGACACAACGCTGTTGTAAGGGAGAAAATTTTAGGTTCCATTAAAATTAATATGATCTATCTAAATTTCACCGCATTAGCCACCAGTGTAGGGGCGGTACTTTGACTGAATGAATTTATTTGATGTTTACTGATTACTGAGTACTACCGAGGAAGAAATCCTAGAATTATTAAAGAAGGCCTCGTTAATTGATTAACACTAGGAAGAAATAACATCAGGTAGTAGTAGAATTAATTTGGTATGCTGCCACCACCCAGCGATTGCCAGGAAAAAAGTTATTAGTCCCGTACAGTGAAAGAGGGGACAATGAGGCCTAGGAACAGTAATCAGGGTAGCGTGAGGAATTATGAGAGCGTGGATTTTATAGATAGTAACATACCTTGCGGGCCACTCAATCTCACAATCAACTTCCCAGAGGAATTTAGACCAAACACATAAGAATAATTTAGTTAACTATATTACTATCCTTAATATACATAAAATAAAATTAACCTTCGAACAAGAAAAAGTAACTAGAACACAGAAATACTACAGTCTCTGATTCCACCAGATTATCTGAGAGATTTAATACTCTCTTCTCCACACATTATAAATCAATTGACTCGCATATCACGATGCAAAAGTAATTATATGAGAATTCCACCACTGAAGTACCTTGGGCTTTACACTCAACAAGATGTTCATTATACTGCTAACAGAAGAATTACTCGCCCGATACATAACATACATACATTAAGAATACACACAACTCGACCTCTTAACTCAACACGAGGTACACATGTGAAAAAGAAAATTACAAACTCAGGAGTGACTTGCATAAACCACGGTCTCAAAAGGACTCAGTATTTCCCAGGCTTACAACTTGTTACAAGGTTTACTCAATATTTAATATAATCACCCCTATTTTCCATGGGTTTGCACAATGTAACATATCTATGTAAATAATCAGATGCCCAAGAATAATTTAATATATAATATCACAGTGCTTGCAATACCCTGCATGATAGAGAAATACAACACTCCATGTCTCACTCGCTTTAAACCAGAATATTTCAGTTTAGGAATAAAGGCTTTACTAAGTGGACCATACGACAACATAATCGACAACTATGTATAAGAAATGAACTAAGTGGAACTGTGTAAGGGCTTTGGCAATTAGGACTGCGAGACTTTTTGCAGACGGCAACCCGTCCACTTGACGCCACACCATCAATCTGTGGATACGTCCTTCCTCCATGAAATATCAGCTCGAAGTCATATAAAAGAATTGGAGAATATTATCAGACAACTTACTTTATATATAGTTAGAATGAAAACTAATTATTGTGACGTATGGGGGAAATACAGTGAATTTACCCTAGACCATACCTGTGGATACGTCCTTCCTCCATGAAATATCAGCTCGAAGTGAGGGCCTAGCGGCAAGGACGTCCCGGGAATCCCGCGATGTTCTTACAAATGGTTCTGGGTTCGACTTATTATTCTACAGTTATCTTATTATACAATCGTCCAGAAATTTGCAACAAGGAATTTTCACTCTCTTCTACTTAGACAAAATGACTTATGATGATTTAAATTTTGTGGCAATAACATGGGTCTAACAGTTTAAACGATGCCTAAACTCACACGTTGACATAATTAATACCAGGCATCATCTTTGTCTGCCTACAGGATCTAGCGACAGTGAAAAATAAATTAATTTCGCGACTAACTGACCATAATCAATAATCAGACTTTACCTAAGCTCATAGACATTGTTATTTAGTACAACAAGATGATAAACATAAACTCAACTACAAAATTCTGAATTCCAAGTGTAAATACAACTCATCACAAATTTTAATCTCGAATCAACTTTCTTCGCCTCTTTATCAAAAACAGACATGAATTTGCGCGTCCAACCCGCTCCACACGGTCTTACATGTTAATAATATTACTCTCCTGCTACACTTTAACTAAGATCAAACCCAAAAATTGAATTACAAGGTCCACTTCCGATACACTGCATCGATTTAAACAGGGTCCTGAACTACACTTACACCATACATAGACTAACGTAAATTACACTTATATTACACTTACACTATACTTATACTAACTTATATTACACTTATATTACTTATATTATAATTATATTACATACAAAATTTCAGCATTACACTGTCACACACTGAGGGGGGGGACTGAGGTATTTCCATATTCAGGGAAACACTCGCAGGTAAACAGATAAACAGTGGTCAATGTGCCTTGACACTAAGGGGGGGGGGTGAGTGGCATAACCAAGGGATGGCACAATCACTTCTATTAGTGTAGTTTCTATAGGAACACTATGTCGATTGATTCACTGAGAATTGGCATGCCTTTACACTGGGGAGGGAGAGGAGTGACAGACAAGGGGCAGCACGATCACTGTAATATGGTTTTCCTTTTTGAGCACCGTGTGGGTCAGTTCACTAGGGGAGGGAAAGTGACGTAACACAACTAGGGAGCACTCTGGTCCATTCGTAATACCCCTGGACAGAGATCACTAGACGGCTTGTCCAATCTTATACACTGGGGTTTTCAGGTCACTTTCATTGAGATAATAGACTGAGAGAAATCACTCACGTTACATGTATGGCCGAATATATTCACTGGTCTAAGAGGCGCACACTGTTTGAGTCCTTCTTTCTTTCACTTGTGGGCTGAGTAATGGTACCTCCGTCTGGAGGGTAAGGAGAGGCTTGTTCTTCAAGGAGCCCCACACAGAGGTGCAGGGCTGGGGCCGAAGAGAGCCAACAGGCGGGCCTGACACCGGCTCCTGGGAGTGGCAGGTGAGGCCCCACCGACAGGTAAATCACACCCGAGAGTTCTGGGTGGGCCTCGGGGTGTCTGGGGACCCAGGGTGCTGGAACCTGGGGTGGTTGGACTGCAGCAACTAATGGAGGGCGGCGCCGCCGTCAGGGTCACCTCACAGGAACCTCAGGCTGGGGAAGTCACTGACAGGACCTGGCTCTGGGTGCCCTGCCCACAGGAACTCTGCCTCAGCGGCTGCTGCTGCTGCCCATGTCGGCAGGGTTGACGGGAACCTAGGCCTTGCCACGGTTCCGGGAAAGGGTCTGCCCCAGTCTCGCCTCCTGCCGGGGCGGGAGTGCATCCCGCCCGGCCACAGGAAAGAGGGTAGGCCAGGCAAGGGACTTCCCTGTCGGGACCTGTCCTAGGAGCATAGGGTGAGGAGCGGACTGTGGCCAACTCTGCCTCCCCCATGCGACTAGTGGCCTGCACGGTGGTTCCTCTGTCCTGTCGGATCCCAGGGAAAACGCGAGTCGAGGCTCGCTCTACCCTGTCTTCACGAAGGGCTTCCCCGTCAGGAGCTATCCTGGGAGCAGAGGGTGAGAAGCGAACTGTGGCCAACTCTGCCTCCCCCCATGCGACTAGTGGCCTGCACGGTGGTTCCTCTGTCCTGTCGGACCCCAGGGGTAAATGTGAGTCGAGGCTCGCTCTACCCTGTCTCCACGAAGGGCTTCCTGTCAGGAGCTATCCTGGGAGCAGAGGGTGAGAAGCGGACTGTGGCCAGCTCTACCTCCCCCGTGTAACTAGTGGCCAGCACAGCGGTTCCTCTGTCCCGTTGGACCCCAGGGAAAATGCGAGTCACAGCTCGCTCTACCCTGCCTCCGTGAGGGGAAGCAGAATCTCCTGTAGGGGAAGAGCAGACGATGGCCTGCTCTGCCTCGTGCCCGATGTGCCTAGAGGCCAACGTCGCGGTCCTTCAGGAGACAGCAGTGACGGTACAACTAGTTGCCGGTACCGTAGGGCTACGGGAGAAAGTAGCAGAGGGATGGACGTTGGCCTGTCCTGCCTCATACCCAGCACGACTAGTGGCTGGTGCTGTGGTGCTACTCTGGGGGGATCGACTGCAGGTTACGGATGGCTCCTGGCCTGTACCACCCAGCCAATACCACTTACGGCCTGTATCACAGCCCTGCAGTGGGATGGCAAATGGGGAACGGACTGTGGCCGGTTCTGTCCCTTTCCCAGTAGGGACAATGGCCGATACCGCAGCTTTGCTTGGAGTTGCCGAGACAACTCCACCCCTTACTTGGCGAGTGGAATTTCAGCTGGAGACTAGGTGCTGTCAACTGCTACCTTATCGTGACGTCGGCTGGGAGCAAGAGGGGCACAAGGGAGGGATACAGGTGAGCCGTTCCTGCTCCGAGCCGCTCGGCTTAGGCAGTGAACCCTCAGTAGTCCTTTGGGGGCTGGGGGTGTCGGCATCGTCTGCTGACACCTGCACCAAGATTTATAAGCTCAGGAGGGCGATTTCTCTATTAATTTTCAATGTTTCTCACCAAAAGCGGAGGTTTGAGCAAAAAAAAAAAGTTGAAAATCAGTTGGGTTCTGAGGGTGTGTTGGGTAAAATATCGGTCGGGACTGGGCGGGTTAATGCAGCCGCGGAGCACCCGGCGGGTGGACTCGCTAGGGCAGGCCCAGCGGATGCTGCCAAGGCCCTGCTCCCTGTCTTAGGACAGGCAGGAGAGATTTGGTGAACGCTGTCACACTGGCTACTCTGGCTGACATAACCGTGCCTCTGCTCCTGAGGGTGGGTGGCAGAGGAGGAAGAACCGGTCGTCACTCCCTCTCCAGTAAACCCAGTGGATGTTACTGGGCCGCTGTGTGGCCACCCTGAGTCTTGTGATGGTTGTTACGGCCGGAGATTACTGTCCCCTGACTGCTAACTCTGGGTTTGTCCAGTTGGGGGGAGGAGGGGCATACGGGAGAAGGTGATGTGATCCGCTGTGGCCCGAAAGGCTGAGTCACCTGCCCGGTGTCTCCAGGTAGGGTGGTTGTTACCTCCTCCTCATGGTGGGTGGGGGTGTCGTTGTCGGGGCACATTTTAGATATGAATGAAAGAGTTATGTTCAAGTTATATAGGCACACATACATATGGATGGGATAACAGCTAGCTAAAATGCCATCTTTATTATACCGTGGTGGCTTATGCAGTATAAGGGTGGTTTCACTAAAGCGAGCCAAGGTTCAGATAAAGTATCCTCCCTTCCTCAGATTCATTTGAAACTGTACAGTGCTGAATGTAATAAGTATGGATATGGATTATAGGGTTATGATCAAGTCATATAGACACACATAACTGTACATAGGCTAACAGCTAGCTGTAAATCGCAAAATGGTTGAAGAGTCTCATTATACTTTTTTTTTCTGAAAGGCATATGGGAAACCATGGTTTGAATGTCTGACTTTCATTTCCAAGGGCCGTGGTAGCTCAGTGGTAAACGATTGAGTGGTGGCAATGAGACGTGGTTGGCTATGGAAGTGCATCGAGGTTTTTTTTTATCATTTTGTTTTATGATTTTTTTTTTTTTACAAACATGTGTCATTTAACTGAGGAAAATGACACAAGTTCATTTTCCTCATGAAAATTACACGTGTTTGAAGAACCTGAAATGAGTTTTTTTTTTCTTAGTTATTTATTTTTTATACATCCAGACTCTCCTAGCCATAAAAATATAACACAGATCATAACATGTATTGGAAGAGTATGGCTGGAGGTAAAATACTTCCGTGACTGCTCGCTACATCCACCCTCCCTCGTGACTGACCCGGGAGACGGTGAGGAGATGACAAGTGTCGCTGTGACCTACAATCTGTCCCACTTTGGGAAGTAGGTCCGGGCTAGACGTGGGCGTGTCACACTCACTCAGGAATGTCCAGATATGGGTGTTTTGAAGCTTACAGGTTAAGCAAAAGTTACCGTTTAACATCATGGGTCATGTGGAGGAGAGGAATATGATCTTATCAAAGTGGCACAACTCGCTGCTTCCTATGTGCTGCTCCATTTGGCCTTTCCACCCAGAGAGGGGTCCACTGCCTACACCGAGCGGCTCACAGCAGGAACGGCTCACCTGTATCCCTCCCCGGCACCCCTCTTGCTCCCAGCCGACGTCACGACAAGGTAGCAGGCAACGGCGCCTAGTCTCCAGCCAAAATTCCACTCACCAGGTAAGGGGTGGAGTTGTCTCGGCAATTCCACGCAACGCAGTGGTATCGGCCATTGTCCCTACCGGGAAAGGGGCAGAACCAGCCACAGACCATTTTCCAGTTCCCATCCCGCTGCAGGGCTGCGATACAGGCCGCAAGTGATATCAGTTGGGTGGTACAGGCCAGAAGCCATCCGTGACCTGAAGTTGATCCCTCCAGAGTAGTGCCACAGCACCGGCCACTAGTCGTGCTGGGTACGAGGCAGGACAGGCCAACGTCTGTCCCTCTGCTACTTTCTCCCACAGCCCTACGGTACCGGCCACTAGTCATACCGTCGCTGCTGTCTCCTGTAGGACCGCAACAGTGGCCTCTAGCCACGTCGGGCACGAGGCAGAGCAGGCCATCGTCCACTCCTCTCCCTACAGGAGATTCTCCTTCCCCTCACGGAGATAGGGTAGAGCGAGCTGTGACTCGCGTTTTCCCTGGGGTCCAACGGGACAGAGGAACCACAGTGCCGGCCACTTGTCGCACGGGGGAGGTAGAGCTGGCCACAGTCCGCTCCTCACCCTCTGCTCCCAGGTTAGCTCCTGATGGGGAAGCTCTTTGTGGAGACAGGGTAGAGCAAGCCTCAACTCGCGTTTTCCCTGGGGTCCAATAGGACAGAGGAATTGCCATGAAGGCCACTAGTCGCATGGGGGAGGCAGAGTTGGCCACAGTCCTCTCCTCACCTTCTGCGTCTAGAATAACTCCCGAAGGGGAAGTCCCTTGCCTGGCCAACCCTGTTTCCTGTGGCTGGGTGGGACGCACTCCCTCCCCTGCAGAAGTTGAGACTGGGGCAGACCCTTTCCCAGAACCGTGGCAAGGCCTTACCCAATGCCTTGGTTCCCGTCAACCCCGCCTACACAGGCAGCAGCAGCAGCAGCCAAGGCAGAGTTCCTGTTGGCAGCAGCTGGCGCCAGGTCCTGTTGGTGACTTCCCCAGCCCGAGATTCCTGTGAGGCGGCCCTGACGGTGACGCCGCCCTCCAGTAGTTGCCACAGTCCAGCCACCCCGGGTTCCAGTACCTTGGGTCCCCAGACACCCTGAGGCCCGCCCAGAACTCCAGGGAGTGATTTGCCTGTCAGTGGGGCCTCACCTGGCACTCCCTGGAGCTGGCGTCAGGCCCGCCTGTTGGCTTTCTTCGGCCCCAGCCCCTAGCCACGCAACTCTGTATGGGGCTCCTTGAAGGACAAGTCTCTCCTTACCCTCCAGATGGAGGGACCATTACTCAGCCCACAAGTGAAAGAAAGAAGGACTCAAACAGTGTGTGTCTCTTACACCAGTGAATATATTCGGCCATACATGTAATGCGAGTGATTTCTCTTAGTGTATTATCTCAGTGAAAGTGACCAGACAACTCCAGCGTATAAGATTGGACAAGCCGTCTAGTGATCTCTGTCCAGGGGTATTACGAACGGACCACAGCGCGCCCTAGTTGTGTTATGTCACTTTCCCTCCCCTAGTGAATTGACCCACACGGTGCTCAAAAAGGAAAACCATATTACAGTGATCGTGCTGCCCCTTGTCTGTCACTCCTCTCCCTCCCCAGTGTAAAGGCACGCCGCCCCTTGGTTATACCACTCACTCCCCTACTTTAGTGTCAAGGCACATTGACCACTGTGTATCTATTTACCTGCAAGTGTTTCCCTGAATATAGAAATATCTCAGTCCCCCCCCTTTCAGTGTGTGACAGTGTGGCGCATCTCCATTTGTGATAGACCGACAACCAGATCTGTGTCTATCATGTATAATGTAGTTTAATCAGTGTATCGTTGCCGTCCAGTGCTATACGATTGTGATGAATTGTAATAAGTGTATTTTCTGTGTCTGAGATACCAGTGTAATAGAAGTGCCATAATTACTGGGTTTATACTACCATACTTTCCCTAAGCCAGTAGAGAGACAGAATGTGATTCAGTAAAACCTTGTGCTAACCCATCTCCGGGCAATCCAGAATCTGTTGTATTTAGTGTTGTCCTATTTGTCTCTGGGAAGATATTTACAATACATGTGTATAAGAGTTTACTGCCTTGTTTTTGTGCCCAGTCCTTTCCCTAGAAATGCTGACCTGGTCTTGAAAAAGAACCCGCTGTAAGTCTGCGTGTTTGGAGGGACAAGAAGTCGACCCTGAGAGACGTGACAGGTGAACAACTCACTTCTTACATACGTGTCTAAGGGACGAGCAGTCGACTCTCAAATACGTAGCATAACACTGGTGGCTAGAGGTGGTTCTTGACCCGGTCTGTGAGAAAAAAGGACTAGGAAAACTTTGTGCAAATGGCAGCCAAACCACATGTACCCTGTCAGGGGAAAATGAGAGTTTTCTCTAGCGTGTCGCCAGATGTCAGGGGAAATTTAAGTATTCCCAAGAAATAATGAAATATTGTATAATTGGTATACAATGTATAGCTGAGTGTGCTATGTCAATTCTCTAGGGTCGAGAATTACAAACTTCCTCAACGGCACGCAGCAGAGACTAGAAGCTCTATTGGGCTGCAATATTGTACCGTTGGCCTACGAGAAAGTTTCTTCTCCCCCCCCAACAATAAAAAAAAAATGATAATAATAATAATAACAGGCTCTTGGCTGAGCCAAACTCCTAGCTAGCACAACGGATTTAAGGAGTGATGCCAAAGCTGGCCTAAGTACCGGCCGTGATTTAATTCAAAAGTTGTGCTAATGCAGAGTAGCAAAACTATTAAATAATAGAGTGGAGTAATCAAACAGTTAATATACTTTAACAAAGCTCAAGAAAAGAACTGTGAATTTATTAATTACAAAGAAATGAATTTACGTTACATGAAATTCAAATCAAATGAGAGAAATGCACTCACTCACTCAGACACTCAGATAACGGCTAAATATTTCAAAAAGCTTAGCCTAGGAAAAAACCAGAAAATACTGATCGGTATGGATGAGACTGTACTATAGTCGATCACCAACAGGATGGGAGCTAGGGAAGACACGCCGATTCAAGCTGAGATCTGAAATAAAGAATTCACTCAAGCCTCTAGAGGCGTACGACCCAATCTTTCCGTGACTAAGAACAGACTGATTTGAATACGCGACGCGGCGCGGGTGGGAGCTCGCGCGCATGCGCAAATGGGCCCGGAGCAAAGCCTGACAACTAAAAATTATCGTATATATTAATTTGCTCCTCACAAAATCACTGGATGTCACGATTTAACTTAACGTGATTTTACAATGAAGAAAATTCGTGACATACCCCTACCAAGGTTCGACACAGAACAATGCGACATCACTACGCACCTGGATATGGTCAAGCTGCTACTTGACATTGGGTTCGATAATGACGGGCAGAAAATAGCTGTCACTCTACCTCACCTTGGAAAAGCGGTATCTAATGTAGCACCGAAAATAGTCCCAGATCTCATATGGGCCAGATTTGTAAAAATAGGAGCAGAGGCCAGTACCCCTTCTCTAGGAAAAGTTGTCGCAACGTCACAACTAGACTCCTTGAAATATGATGGCAGCTTGGACAACACAATGATCCAAACAAGGCGGCTCATCACCACCGTGTAACCGGATGCTGACATAGATACCCGGGACCAGCATTTGTTCAACACTCTCCTACGAATACTTCCGGGCACAGTGAGAGAACATTTCACTATCCATGACCCATCAGGAGACTTGGACCGTGACATTCAGCTCATCAGATGCCTCCTAGCAGTCTACCCCACCCCACAGCACATCAGCGCAGGCACTAACTGCCCCACAAAGGCAATGGCGCCCCCCACCCACGCAAACCCTCCAGCAACACCCACCATTCCCAGGTCACACCCTTCAAATATTATTGCCATCATCCCTTGGGAATTTCCTGCTTGTAGCCACAGATGCCCTATATATCACATCCGTAGGCAGCTACAAGCTGCCCAGTGCAGGATCACCACAAAAGAGTGCCTACCCTTTGCCTCCGTACATGACAAGGGGGCACACACACCGATTATTCACAGTCTGGGGGAAGCAGAGCTCAAGAAAGAAGGCACTCAGGAGGCAGAGCTCGGCGGAGATGCCCTAAACCACCCCCGCACCTCTCCACATTGGCGGGGGCCACCTCATATCACCCCCGACCCTACAACCAACAGAAAATTAAAGATGTAATCTGGTGACATCTCCAATCATTGCTGGAACCCCCTCAGCCACACCGTGCTCATCTACTTTTTCCCGCTTCTGCCTCTTCTCCCACTATATCTTCCATCTTACCACCTCCTCCTCCTAACCCCCCTCTTCCTCGACACGCCACTTTTCCCGCTACCATTGCCTTCTCCTTTCCTAGCTCTTCCTTGTTACTGTCTCCCACCTATCACCACTCTATCACACCCACTCGCTCCCCGATCCCACCTAACACCGTACCTTTCACCACTAAACCAACTTCATGACCCCAGATATACACCCGACACACCACCACCCAGTGCACCACCTCACCACCAGCAGCCATTCCACACCTCGCAACTGGCTCACACAACTCATACCTTTCACCCTTCCCTGACCCATCTTTTCTCTTACCCACCTCTCCCTTCTTACCTTCCTTCCGTCCCTCACCTCTGACCTCACCACCACTGACACCATCTCAAGATCCACCTCCTTCTACAATGCCGCCACTGCAAGCCTAGCCACCCACCCGAAAGACTCCAAACCTAACCACAAACCTGGAGCGGTGGCGTCTTCGTCGTGGGTCTACCCCCCAGAGGCTGTCAAGGAGAAGAGGACAGCATGGGGGCCAAACCACCTCAACCCCCCCCCAGCCCCTCACGGGGCCCGAGAACGTGGGAGTGGCTACGGTCGCCCGGGCAAGTACCACATCTCTCCACACACCACACACAACAACACCGTTTTTTCTACACCGAGAAATGACTCCCCGGTGGTCATTTCTCGACGACTTCTCGCTGGGGATATTGAGAGCAATCCAGGACCCACCAACAAATACACATGTCCTAATGCTCAAAACCTATTATGTTGAGCCAACGGACAAAGAGTTTAGTTCAGTGCAATTCCTGCAAGAACTGGACCCATTACACTTGCACAACACTTGCATCCAGAAAAGACTACACAAACACCTGGACCTGCTCCTTATGTTCCTTCCCCCCACCCACTAACCCCCTCACCAACCCTACTCCTACTTCCCCCACACCTCCTCAGCCTAACCCACCAATCCTTCCCACACCATCCAATCCCCTAACCCCTCCCATCCCACCCCGAACTAATCCACCCCAACCCTTACCTCCACCACAACCTTCTCCTACCCCTTCCCCTCCACCCTCACCACTACCTCCCCTCCGTGCTGCAGCACCCAACACGCACTGCACACATAACATAAACATTCTCCAACTAAACATAGATGGCATAAACACAAAAAAACAAGAACTCACACAATTCATCAAACAACACAACATACATATTGCCATCTTACAAGAAAAAAACTATGCACAACACAAAAAAAAAACTACATTTCATAATTTCAGCACAATCAGACAGGACCAGGCCGACAGTGGTGACGGTGGACTCATCACCCTGGTGCGCAAATCCGTAAACTTTTCACATACCATTGCACACACAAAGTCACTTCTCCCCCCACATGACACTACGAAAGAAATACAATAAATTAAAATAAGCACTGGTAACAAATCACACACGACAATTGCCAACATATACATTCCCCCCCCCAGTCATCCCCCACAGTACCACACAATTACTCTTCACAAATACACCAACATCACTAATATACCCAACATCATCCTGGGTGGTGATTTCAACGCCAAGGTGTCGGCCTGGTATGTCAACAACCCTGACACAGACAGAGGTCTGGCACTACAAATCCAGACAGATCACCTTTTCACACTCAATCATCCCAATCTTCATACCCATTTCCCACACCAAGCCCTCTTCCTCCCATCATCCCCAGACATCACCTGTTCCCCAAACCTCGCCCCCACAACTTCCTGGAGAGTACACCGCCCGATCATCACTACCAAAACCAGAATCACCTCAGCTGGCCACAGACACACTTACACTAATTATAAGAGAGCCAACTGGGAGGCCTTCACAACAGAAACAGAACAACACTTTGAAACATTAAACAGTACATCCATCACAAACATCAACACCGCTGTGCACACTTTCAATACGATTATACAAAACACAGACAAAAGACACATCCCCAAAGGCAACAGAAAAAGACACAACCCCAATTTCACACCAAAAATTCAAGGCCTCATCAGACAACGGGACACACTACGACACTCCCGAACACCACATACGCATGACACCATACAACAAATACAAGAACTCAACACTCAAATAAACAATAAAATATCAGAACAGCAAACACTAATGGAATAATTATCTCCAAACACTTGATCAGAAAATAAACACCAGCAAACTCTACAAAACACTAAACAGCATCACACTCTCCAGCAGCAACACTACACAATCACACACTGCCATCACAACAACAGACACCATTCCTTCAAACAAACAACAAGCAAACACTCATCAATCACTTTTCACGTCAGCCATCTAAACCCTCATCGTGACGGAGCACATCATCAGCAACCTCAAGCACTCATCTGCCTGTGGACCAGACAACATAAGCAACATACACCTTAAACACATTGGACCACAAGGCATACAAGCACTCACCAACATATCAAACTACAGCTACTCACACAACATAATACTCCACATCTGGAAACATGGCATTATCATCACTATCCTCAAACCCAACAAAGACCCCCACATTACCTTCCTCAAACCGCCCCATCACACTCCTCTGCGCCCCCTCCAGTCACTGAAAGACTGGTACTACAACTAGCTACACCTCACACCCCCCTAGCCCCATCACAACATGGTTTTAGGCCACTACACTCCACAAACACTCTTCTTACAGACCTCACACAGAGTTTTTGATGGCATGAATTCAGCTAGGCCACCACATAGAACACTCCTTGTCACACTAGACGTTAGTAAAGCTTTTGATTCTATCCCCCGCCACAACCTCACAAACAAAATATTCAACACAAACATGCACAATAACACAAAAAGATGGCTAGCAAACTACCTAGCAGGGAGATATGCACAAATGGTGTCCCCCAAGGCACTGTCTTGTCTCCTACACTCTTCAACCTATACATGCATGACATACCCACACCCCACACACAACAAATACACATAGATTCCTATGAAGATGACATAACACTTACATGCACACACCAAAACGCAAACACAGCCACACAAATCCTCCAACCTTACCTCAACACACTACATGAATGGTTCACCACAAACAGACTCAAAATAGCCCCAGCCAAATCTACAGTGACCCTTTTCACAAACTGGACAGCAGAACACAGTCACATTCCACACCTCACCATAGACAACACTTCCCTACCACATACACACACACACACACAAAATCCTTGGTGTAACATACAATACATCAATGTCATTTAAACAACACATCACAAACATCAAAATAAATTAATACCCAGACTCAATGCCTTGAAGTCACTTGCCCATACAACATTTGGACACAACAAAGAAACCACCACCACAGTATACAAACAATACATACGTTCAGTGATGAATTATGCAAGCCCTGCTTGGGCTCCAAACCTCACTAAAACACACTACAACAGTCTTCAGACCATACAAAACAAGGCCTTAAAAATAATCACAGGCTGCACAGCTACTGCACCTACAGACCACCTACACCAAGAAACCAAAGTTCTCAAAGTCAAGGATCATCTAGACATGAGAGGCACCCAAACTCTCGCTGCAGCCTCCACAAACCCACAACATCCACTACACTACATGGCAGCACATCCACACACCAAGGAACATCAAAACAACACCCAGCACATGATATCATACACAAGTACTATCATCTCTTCCCCCTTGCCCGCCTCAGACCAGCTTCCAGAAGCATATTCATACTCAAATCACTCGCCGTTCCATTCAGACACTCAAAGACAATGCCTCCTGATATCCATCCTTCTGAATCCTATCTCCCCCATGAGGACAGGGTCCACCTGGGGAGGCTGAGATGTGGGCATCATCCAGCCCTCTTGAGTTATCAGAAGAGACTGGATGACTCCGTCACTGACGCCTGTCCAGGATGTAACACAGCACCCCATACTATTAAGCACATCATGGAAGACTGCATTGCACACAATCACCTATGCCAACAACACAACATACACTCGAGAGCTCTGTGGGAAAGCCCAGTCTCTGCCGTGGCCTTCCTCAGGACTTGGGGCTGTTCGGCCAGACTGCCTAGGGAACAACTACTGCTACTACTACTACAAACCTCTCGCCGCACCCCCCGTCAACACACACCACCTCCGGCCTCCCACAGCCCACCACCAGCATCCTCCTCACTCCCAGCAACCACACAACGTCTCCAGTCGCCACCAACACCAGTCTCCACCACCACAACACGAGCCGGCCACTTCGCTCGTTCACCAACAAAATACTCAACTGCACCCCCACCTACACCCCCGGCATCACCCCCACCTACACCCCCGGCATCACTCACACTGCACAAACCGCCCACCCCACCCCCAGCAACGGATCAACAGTCACCACCAGACCTCCTTTATTCCCCCACCTCCTCACTCCCCTCAACCCCGCTAACACCTCGCCCTCACCCTTGCCAGCACACATCTCCACTGGAAGCGCCACTCATCACCATGCCACCAATCAGGCTGCGCAGCCCCGCAACGCCCAGACCGCCAAGCTACGTCCCTGTATACCCACACGAACACACACCACACACCTCTGCACTCTCCCCACCCCACCCACCGTCTACTCGCCCCTCACCCCCAGCCCACCTATCAGACAGAATCACCACCTTACCGCCCTCTCCAGCATCCAGCACCTCACCATCAAGAACCACCATTCCAGTCACCACGCAGATCCAGCATGCCACCTGGCTTCCGCCCCACAGACAACCACCCGCAAATCACCACCACACACTCCGCCCACTCTCGCTCCCGTGCCCCGCTTCCCCTCCCCACCAACCCCGCATCTAACCACCACAACCACCCGTTCCAGGCGGATCTCTCGCCCACCATCCCGATACATTTCCATGCCCACGCCAACCCCTTCCTCCTCCATAAGCAATCCGCCCACACCAACACCTAACACCTCTCCTATAACCCTTCCCCCTAACCAAGCCAAGTGGAAGATTCCACCCCGCTGCCATCCCAGGGGAACACCCACTCCACAACCACCAACACTGCCACCATGCGTGTCCAGAAAGTGACCTGGATCCCATCACAGGGTCGACACCATTGTATCCGGAGCACGCATCACCTGCTACAACTCCTCCAGCAGACGCGCCGCCCTTCCACCCTCCGCATCGCCTACGCCCACCACCTGCAGCCCAACACTACCACCCACCACTGAACCACCTTTCTGCGCCACCTCACGCTCTTCCACCAAACTCCCAACGCCAACCTGTACCACCTCCAGGCACGGGGTCATGACTTCTTCACGGGGGAGAGTGGTGAAATACATGAGTTAGAGGTAAGGCTGCAGATGACTCCGACACCGC
This sequence comes from Birgus latro, assembly GCA_018397915.1. NCBI lineage: Eukaryota > Metazoa > Arthropoda > Malacostraca > Decapoda > Coenobitidae > Birgus > Birgus latro. The sequence goes on from JAGKTI010008801.1 coordinate 21,541, forward strand.
AGCAGACGATGCCGACACTCCCAGCCTCCAAAGGACTACTGGGGGTCCGCCGCCTATGCCGAGCAGCTCAGAGCAGGAATGGCTCACCTGTATCCCTCCCCAGCGCCCCTCTTGCTCCCAGCCGATGTCACGACAAGGTAGCAGTCGTCGGTGCCTAGTCTCCAGCCGAAATTCCACTCGCCAGGTAAGAGATGAAGTTGTCTCAGCAACTCCACGCAACGCTGCGGTATCGGCCATTGTCCCTACCGTGAAAGAGGCAGAACTGGCCACAATCCGTTCCCCATTTGCCATCCTGCTGCAGGGCTGTGATACAGGCCGTAAGTGATATCGGTTGGGTTGTACAGGCCAGAAGCTGTCCGTGACATGCAGTCGATCCCCCAGAGCAGCGCCACAGCACCGGCCACTAGTCGTGCTGGGTACAAGGCAGGACAGGTCAACGTCCGTCCCTCTGCTACTTTCTCCCGCAGCCCTACGGTACCGGCCACTAGTCATACCGTCGCTGCTGCCTCCTGTAGGACCGCGACGTCAGCCTCTAGCCACGTCGGGCACGAGGCAGAGCAGGCCATTGTCCGCTCCTCCCCTACAGGAGATTCTGCTTCCCCTCACGGAGACAGGGTAGAGCGAGCTGTGACTCGCGTGACTCGTGTTTTTCCTGGGGTCCAACGGGACAGAGGAACTGCCAAGCTGGCCACTAGTCACACGGGGGAGGTAGAGCTGGCCACAGTCTCCCAGGTTAGCTCCTGACGGGGAAGCCCTTCGTGGAGACAGGGTAGAGCGAGCCTCGACTCGCGTTTTCCCTGGGGTCTGACAGGACAGAGGAACCGCCGTGCAGGCCACTAGTCGCATGAGGGAGGCAGAGTTGGCCACAGTACGCTCCTCACCCTCTGCTCCTAGGATAGCTCCTGACGGGAAAGTCCCTTGCCTGGCCTACCCTGTTTCCTGTGGCCGGGCGGGATGCACTCCCTCCCTGGCAGGAGGCAAGACTGGGGCAGACCCTTTCCCGGAACCATGGCAAGGCCTTGGTTCCCGTCAACCCAGCCTACATGGGCAGCAGCAGCAGCAGCCGAGGAAGAGTTCCTGTGGGCAGAACAGCCAGCGCCAGGTCCTGTCGGTGATTTCCCCAGCCTGAGGTTCCTGTGAGGCGACCCTGACGGCGATGCCGCAGTCCAACCACCCCGGGTTCCAGCACCCTGGGTCCCCAGACACCACGGGCCCGCCCAGAACTCCAGGGCGTGATTTACTTGTCGGTGGGGCCTCACCTGCCACTCCCCGGAACCGGCATCAGGCCTGCCTGTTGGCTCTCTTCGGCCCCAGCCCCTAGCCCCACACCTCTGTGTGGGGCTCCTTGAAGAACGAGCCTCTCCTTACCCTCCAGACGGAGGTACCATTACTCAGCCCACAAGTGAAAGAAAGAAGGACTCAGTGTGCGCCTCTTAGACCAGTGAATATATCTGGCCATACATATAATGTGAGTGATTTCTCTCAGTGTATTATCCCAGTGAAAGTGACCAGAAAACCCCAGTGTATAAGATTGGACGAGCCGTCTACTGATCTCTGTCCAGGAGCATTATGAATGGAGCACAGCGCGCCCTAATTGTGTTGTCACTTTCCCTCCCCTAGTGAACTGACCCACACGGTGCTCAAAAAGGAAAACCATATTACAGTGATCGTGCTGCCCCTTGTCTGTCACTCCTCTCCCTCCCCAGTGTAAAGGCATGCCAATTCTCAGTGAATCAATCAACATAACTACACTAATAGAAGTGATTGTGCCACCCCTTGGTTATACCACTCACCCCCCCCTTAGTGTCAAGGCACATTGACCACCGTTTATCTATTTACCTGCAAGTGTTTCCCTGAATATAGAAATACCTCAGTCCCCCCCCCCTCTCAGTGTGTGACAGTGTGTTGTGTCTCCATTCGTGATAGACCGACAACCAGGTCTGTGTCTATCACGTATAATGTAGTTTAATCAATGTATCGTTGCCGTCCAGTGCTATACGATTGTGGTGAATTGTAATAAGTGTATTTACTGTGTCCGAGATACCAGTGTAATAGAAGTGCCATAATTACTGAGTTTATACTACCATACTTTCCCTAAGCCGGTAGAGAGACAGATTCCCCGGCCGGCCTCCCTCACACACCGGGCTGTCACCTGAACATTCCGAGAGCATGCGTGTCATCCCTTTTCTGACACCCCACCCGAACAGTGCTGACTGATGTCCTCCCTCAGTGTGACCCTTGTATATCACCACCCCCTGTGGGAGACATCCACCCCTGTCCCCCCCTTGTGCCCCAGTTTGCGAGTGTAACAACCTGTGACTTCTCCAGTGGCTCAGTGAACTCTTGTCAGTGTAAAGGTCCAGTACTCCCATAGTGTTACGAGGGGAATACACCCCAGAATTACCCTATTGGCCGGAAAAAGACTGAACTGTGCCCGTAGCCCCAATTAAGACACTCAGTGAGCCACAGACATAATTCCCAGTGTGCCACTCTGCTATGTTGTGTGTTGCCTTAATTGTATTGTGAGGGATTCTGCAAGTGCCACATGAAACACTCTATACTGTATTGTGTCAGTCAGTCAGGTTAATATATGTGAAATACTGGTTTGCCTATGTTTATGCCCTGTTCCTTTGGTATATGTTCTAGCCCAGTCTTGAAGTAAAGAACTCCGAAGCTTGTACCTGTATCTTATGGTGTGAGAAGTCGCGCCACAGAACACAGGAGAAAACCTGAGGTTTGAGCGAGAAGTCGTGCTATAATACACAGAGCATAACAATACCTGAAATACAGACAGGAGCCGCAGACAATGCAACGGCTGGAGCCAGCACCCCCAACCCCCGAAGTACTACCAGGGGCCCGCTGCTAACACCGAGCGGCTCCAAACAGGAACGGCACATCTGTACTTTTACCAAATGCCCTTCTTACTCCCAACCGATGCCCCGGGAAGGTAGCAGTCGCCGTCACCTGGTCTCCGGCCCGAATTCCACTCGCCAGGTAAGGGGTGGAGTTAGCAACTCCACGCAACACCATGGTACTGGCAATAGTCATACCAGGCAAGGGATAGAACCAGCCTCAGTCTGTTTTCCAGTTGCATCCCCGCTACAGGGCTGCGACACAGGCCATAAGTCGTGTCGATCAGGCAGGACAGGCCAACAGCCGTCCGCTTCCTGTAGTTGTGCCCTCCAGAGCAGCACCACAGTATCGGCTACAAGCCGTGCTGGCTTTGAGGCAGGATCGGCCATTGTCCGTCCCTCTAGTGCTAGTCCTCTTCGCTCCATGGTACAGGCCCCTAGCCGCACCAGAGCTACAACCCCATGCCACCACAACGTTGGCCTCTAGTCACGTTCAGCCAGAGGCAGAGCAGGCCATTAGCCGCCCCGAAGCTGCAGTCTCCTGTGCCGCTACGGCGTTAACCACTAGTCATGTCAGGCTGGAGTTTAAGCTGGCCATCGTCCACTTCTCTTCCACAGGAGATCCTGTAGCCCAAGAGGACCAGTTCCCCGAGCCGTGGCAAGGCCTTGCTCGAGGTCTTGGTTCCCTGCAACTCCAACCGCGTGAGCAGCAGCAGAGGCAGAGTCCTAGCAGACATGGCAGCTGACAACCACACCGGTCCACCACTCCCCCGGCCCAAGGTTCCCGTGCGGCGATCCTGACGGCAATGCAGCCCTCCAGCTGTTGCCGCAGTCCAGCCACCCCGGGTTCCTGTGCCCTGGGTCCCCAGTCACCCCGCGAGTTGCCCTGAACACAAGGGCGCAACTTACCTGCTGGTGAGACCACTCCGAGTCCCTCCCACACTCGACGTCAGGCCCGTCTCCTGGCTCTCTTCGGGCCAAGCCCCTAGCCCCCTGTCTACGTGTGGGGCCTCAACCAGGGAGTGCTACTCTGTCATCGCTCCAGACAGAGTAACCTACCAATGGCAACTCAGTGAAAATGTATCAAGAGGACCTACATAGTGTGTGCTGTTGTAAACCCAGGATGTACGTGTACGTTAGTGATTACTTACAGCGTGTCATAGTGATAAATCGACCAGGAACCCCGAGTGTAAGATTTGACAAGCACATTTGTCCTCCTGGCTTAGCATATACCTAGAGTGGAGTCCCGTGAAACCCCCTCAGTGAATGGTATACTCCAGTGGCCCACAGAACAATAATATCATATAGATTGTGCCATTCCCTTGGTCCTTTTATAACTTACCCCTCCCCAGTGTACCAGCACACTAGAAACGTCACAGTGACCAACAGAACAACAACATCATATTAATCATGCCATTCACTTGTTCGTGTAACTTCTCCCCCCCCCAGTGTAGAGGCGCGCAAGTGAAACACTACGGAAATACCTCAGTCTCCCCTCGCAGTGTATCATAGCGCAGTAGACTCCAGCCGAGGTAGGCGGTCAACCAGGTGAGTGTCTGTCGACACCAGGTGTTAACCTAAATTGTACCAGTGTATCAGTGCCGTCCAGTGCTATACTCACAAGGGAAACTGAAGCAAATGCTTTCCTGTGCCTTGACTTACAAGTGTAATCTAAGTGCTATAAGTGTTGGGTGAATACTATCGTAATTTCCTTAAGGCAGTATAAAGACAGACTTCCAGTCAAGTAAAACCTTGTGTTAACCCATCCCCGGCAAACCCAGCATCTGATGTATGTCAGTTGATGAACTATTGTTTCTGGAACGATCTTTGTAATACATGTGTGTAACAGTTACTGCCTTGTTTTTGTGTCCAGTCCTTTCCCTAAGAATTGCCGACCCGGTCTAGAAAAGGGACCCGCTGTAGCCTGCGTGTTTAAGGGACGAGAAACCGGCCCACAAATACGTAGCATAATAACACTGGTGGCCAGTGGTGGTTCTTGACCTGGATGGAGTAAAGAAGGACTGGAAGAAAAAAAATAAGAAAATGGCAGCTAAAACACATGTATCCCTACCAAAATTCGATCCAGAACAATGTGACATCACTACGTACTTAGATATGGTCAAGCCATTACTAGACATCGGGTTTGATAATGATACTCAGAAAATAGCTGTCACTCTACCTCACCTGGGAAAGGCGGTAGCTAGTACAGCACCAAAAATAGTCCCAGATCTCACATGGGCCAGATTTACAAAAATTGTAACAGAGGCTATTACCCCATCATTAGGGAAAGTTGTCACTATGTCACAACTCGACACCTTCAAATATGATGGTGACTTGGACAACACATTGATCCAAGCTCGGTGACTCGTCACCGCCGCGTACCCGGATGCCGACATAGAGGCCTGGGACGAGCACATATTCAACACCCTCCTTAGAGTCCTTCTGGGTACAGTGAAAGAACATTTCACTATAAATGACCCGGCAGGAAATTTGGACCGCAATGTCCAACTCATTCGCTGCCTCTTCACAGCACGCCCCGACACACAACACATCGGGGTCGTTAGCCGGTTCCTCACGAAATCTTTCCCTCTACCACCCCAACCCCATCCAGCCCCGACACCAGGCGTCCCTGTCCTGGCTATCCCAAGAGCCCACCCTACCAAGAAATGGCCGCCACAAAAGGAAAATACTAACCTCATCACCATCAATCCGTGGGAATTCACAGCCTGTAATAGCTGCTGCCCACTTCATGATATACGTGAGCAATTGAAGGCGGCGCACAGAACAAGAGCTAATCCCCCTGGGCGCCACCAAATGCTGGTGGTAGAGGAAAATCCTGCTAACTTAGGACCCCCTCTCATCGAGGAACCTGACCCCAGCTGCAAGCTAGGCGATGCTAACACCGACACAGCCTTAGAGCTGACATTGGATTTTTTGGACTGCCCCCGCACCGCCCCACGGTGGCGGGGGCCACAACGACAAAGTATCGACCCCCAGTCTACAACAAAATGAGGCTACAGGGGGTCAAGTCAAGACTTATGGTAGACACGGGAGCCGCCAAGTCCTGCCTGTACACGCATTTCTACTCCCGCCATAGGAAGACTTTCAGCCCCCTTTTCCCCACTTCAGCCCGCCTCATAGACGCGGGGGAAGGCCCTTTGCCTATTCGTGGGGAGACCCGGGCCCTACAAACCAAGACTCACCAACCAGCCTCCACTTATCATCCCTTCATTGTCTTCGACTCGTCGTGCCATGCTTACGATGGCTACTTGGGTTTGGACCTGCTCCAAAAGTTGCACACCCACATTGACTGCCACAGGAGACGACTTCATTTCCAGCTGCCCCTTCGACAGCCCCCAGCCCTCTGCATGTGCAAGCAACAAGACAACGCCCCACCCCCTCCCTTAATCGTCCCTCCTCCCCCTCCCCCTCCCCCTTCTCGTGCCCCAGCTCCTCCTTACCCCACTTTTCCTGCAACCATTGCGTCCACCCTCTCTATTCCCTCCCACCACGAAGCTTGGCTGCAGATCAATAAGTCCACGGGGACCCATTCTCTCTTCTCTCCAAACGTCCCCACAGGGCCACTCTCGGCCTGCCTGATGTCGCCGACCTTCCTCCTGCCACACCTCAACGCCATCAAAGTGGTGAACCTAGTGGCCACACCTCTCACCCTGCCAAGAGGACTCCTGAACGGCGACCTAGAGGCGGCTGAGCCTTGCAACGCCCCGCCTCTAAGTTCAAACCTCTCCCACCTTCCCCCTTTACCTGATCACCTGTCCCCCCATCAAGCAGAGACCCTGCACCACCTACTGCTTGAATATCAAGACCTTTTTGCTACGGGGCCCGCCGACATACGATATACCTGGCCCATGAAATTTACACCACCGGGCCCCCTATTCGGCAACCCTCCTGCCGGAAGAACCCCCACCAACGGGCTGAAGAAGACAGGCAGGTCCATGAAATGCTGGACACCGGCATCATCACGCCTTCCACCAGCCCCTGGTCTTCCCCCATTGTCTTCGTCCGGAAAAAAGATGACACCTTACAATTCTGTATAGATTACCGCCGCCTAAACGACGTCACCATCAAGGATGCCACTCCTCTCCCCTGCATAGACGACTCCCTGGACTCCCTGCATGGCTCCACCTGGTCCTCCATGCTGGACCTCCAGTCAGAATGCTGGTAGGTCCCATCCACCCTGGAGATCAAGAGAAAACGGCCTTTTCCACAAGTAATGGGAAGCATTATCAGTTCAATGTTCTTCCGTTCAGGCTATGCAATGCCCCAGCCACCTTCTCTCGCCTCATGGAGTCCCTCCTTAGCAGCCTAACCTTGGAAGTCTGCCTGGCGTATCTCGATGATGTAATCATTTTCAGCAAGATGTGGGCCGATCACCTGCACCGCCTCCGGCAGGTGTTCCAATGTATACGTCAGGCAGGACTGAAACTCAAGCCCACCAAGTGAGTCCTGGCCACCCCCTCTGTTGCCTTCCTAGGATACATTGTCTCTGGGAAAGGCATCTCTCTGGATCCCGACAAGCTAAGGGCCATCGCCGACCAACCCCTTCCGCAGGACATCCACCAAGTCCGTGCTTTCCTGGGGCTTGCGTCGTATTACCGGCGGTTCATCAAAGGATTCGCCGACATAGCCAAGCCCCTACATGACCTAACTAGAAGGGCAAGCCCTTCCTTTGGAGCAATGACCGGGTAACTGCATTCCACACCTTGAAGGAAAAACTCATCTCCGCTCCCATCATCGCTTTCCTGAACTACGAGCTTCCCTTCAGAATATACACTAACATCTCGCTGGTAGCCATAGGCGCTGTCCTAGCCCAGGTCCAGGAAGGGCATGAGCACGTCATAGCTTGCGCCAGCCACATCCTAAACCCAGCTGAACGAAACTACGCTCCAAATAGGTGCGAGTGTCTTGGTATCATTTGGACCCTCGACTACTTCAGGGCCTACCTATCCGGCACCAAGGTCACCGTGATCACAGACCACCAGTCCCTTCAGTGGCTTCAGCAATTGGCCACTCAGAATGCCCAGCTCCTCCGCTGGCATGAAGCGCTCGAGGAGTTTGACTACGAGATTGCTTACAGACCTGGGAAGTTGCATACCAACGCCGATGCATTACCTCGTCTGCCAGTTCAATCTCTACTACCTCAGTCCGAGCTGATCCGGCGCTGGCAGGACCAAGACCGGCCCCCCTGGATCCCTCAACACCTGTTTCCGAAACTTCACCCGTAAGGAGACCAACTTTTCACACCATCGGGCCACCTCGTCCTGGATCCAGACCCCGCGATAAACATCCTCACCCACCTCCACTCAGACAATGGGATTCACCTGGGTACAAAAAAATTGACCCAGGTTTTCAACGACCTCTACTGGGCCCCCAACCCTACGCCAGTGTGTCACCCAGGCATGTCGGGCATGCTGCCTGGGAAAGGACATCACCCGTTCCGCGGGTCCTGCTGGAAAAATCTTTGCCCACAAACCTTGGCAGTTATTGTCTGCCGATGTCGTCGGACCCTTACCACCTAGATCCGGCTACAAGTACATCATAACATTCATTGACGTCTACTCCAGATTCCTGATCGCTTGTCCGGCTAAGGAACACACCGCCGTCACCATAGCCGACGCCCTCATGTGCCATATCTTCCCCTACTTTGGCGTTCCCCAGGCCACTCGATCTGATAATGCCCCAGAATTCACAGGGCAAATCAGGAAGGAACTATCCGCCCTCTTCGGATTCTTCATTTTCCACTCTTCCCCCTACTGGCCCCAAGGAAATGGGGTATGCAAAAGGAGTCATCGTACCCTGCTGAATCAGATCAGGACCCACATCCAAGACACCCAAGATCAAGAACAGCTGGCGAATGTCAAAATCATCCAGTGAGGAATCAACACCTGCCCCAGTGACGACAGCATCACCCCCCACGAACGTGTTTTCGGCGAGGCACCCCTCCTCCTCGCTCTCTGACAGCACCTCTAACCCCCCACTCCTTCCCCAACCATTGACCTCCTGCAGCACCTAAAATGCCGACTGCAGCACCTGCACACACACCAAGACACCCAAACCAATACTTCCCCCGCCAACCCTTACAAACCCGGCGATAAGGTCTTCGTCACCCGCCTCCTCACCCCCAACAAAATTGCACCCCGTTTCACTGGACCCTTTACCATTACTAAAGTCCCCAACCCCTTCCAGGTCACCATCGACTGCGACGGGGCCACCCGCACCTACAGAAATCGCCACGTCCGCCCCGCCAAAGACTCTACCACCAACACCACCCTCTCACCAACTACCCGAGCCAAACCAACAATCTCAACTCCCCACGATGAGCCATTCCCTTACTACTCCCCATCCCTCTGGTCTCCACCACCCCCTCGCCGCCCAGAACTCCTGCAACACTCCCACGCACAACACCCTCACCACCACCGCTCTCCCCAGCTATCACCACACCACGTACTCAGCCTTCCCCCACGGAAATTCCCACACCAACCACCCCGCGCTCCACTCCCAACCTAGCCCCGGCCCCATCCCCTGCGACAGCCAATTGCACTACACCGTCTCCCGCTCCGCCTGCCCCCGCTTCCCCTCCCCATTCCCTGTTGCCGCCCACTCCCTGACTAACCACCACCACCCGTTCCGGTCATGTCTCACACCCGCCCGCCCATTACATCTCCACACCTATGCCCACTCCATCACCCTCCGACAGCCAACCGCCCACCCCACCCCCAAATACCACCCCCATCACCATCCCTACTTCTTGCCTCGCATGGCAAAACCTGCCCAGCCACACTCCCAAGGGAACACCACCCCCACGCTCAGCCGGCCATATAAACCACACTGGGCTACCCTTGGCTAGCATTCGCCTCCAAACCACCACCACCACCACCATCATGCGCATCACACGGATCACATGGATCCCGACCTTCGGGCGACACCAACGCTTCAGAAGTACACACCACCTACTGCGACTCATCCAACAGGCGAACCACCCGTCCACCCTTCGCGTCGCCTTCTCCCACCAACTACAGTCCAACATACCAACGGACCACTGGACCACCTTCCTGTATCACCTCCGACCCTACCACCAGACATCCAACACAAATCTGTACCACCTCTAGTCACGGGGTCGTGACTTTTTCACAGGAGAGGGTGGTGAAAAACAGACAGGAGTCGCAGACGATGCGACGGCTGAAGCCAGCACCCCCAACCCCCCAAGTACTACCGGGGGCCTGCCGCTAACACCGAGCGGTTCCAAACAGGAACGGCACACCTGTACCTTTCCCCGACGCCCCTCTTACTCCCAACCGATGCCCCGGGAAGGTAGCAGTCGCCATCACCTAGTCTCTGGCCCAAATTTTACTCGCCAGGTAAGGGGTGGAGTTAGCAACTCCATGCAACACCATGGTACTGGCAATAGTCATACCAGGCAAGGGAAAGAACCGGCCTCAGTCCGTTCTCCAGTTGCATCCCCGCTAGAGGGCCGCGACACAGGCCGTAAGTCGTGTCGGTTGGGCAGGACAGGCCAACGGCCATCCGCTTCCTGTAGTTGTGCCCCACAGAGCAGCGCCACAGTATCGGCTACAAGCCATGCTGGCTTTGAGGCGGGATCGGCCATTGTCCGTCCCTCTGGTGCTAGTCCACTTCGCTCCATGGTACGGGCCCCTAGCTGCACCAGAGCTACAACCCCCTGTGCCACCGCAATGTTGGCCTCTAGTCACATCAAGATAGAGGCAAAGCAGGCCATTAGCCTCCCCGAAACTGCAGTCTCCTGTGCTGCTACAGCGTTGGCCACTAGTCATGTCAGGCCGGAGTTTGAGCCGGCCATCATCCACTTCTCTTCCACAGGAGATCCTGTAGCCCGAGAGGACCAGTTCCCCGAGCCGTGGCAAGGCCTCGCCCGAGGTTTTGGTTCCCTACGACTCCAACCACGTGAGCAGCAGCAGAGGCAGAGTCCTAGCAGACGTGGCAGCCGACAACCAGACCTGTCCACCACTCCCCCAGCCCGAGGTTCCCGCATGGTGATCTTGACAGCGACTCAGCCCTCCAGCTGTTGCCACAGTCCAGCCACCTCAGGTTCCTGTGCCCTGGGTCCCCAGTCACCCCGCGAGTTGCCCCGAACACCAAGGTGCGACTTACCTGCTGGTGAGACCACTCC
>JAGKTI010008802.1:0-12085 GCA_018397915.1 Birgus latro
CACACACACACACACACACACACACACACACACACACAGAGTAGAAGAACAGGGAAGAACTGGAGCTGTGGGGATGAGAACTTGAAAAGGAAGGCGAAATGAGAATGAAGGAAGAAAGAGCGGAGGAGGAGGAAGAAGAGAAGGAGAAAGGTGAAGGAGGGAAGACAGGAAGGAAGATAATGAAGGAGAAAGTAAAAAGAACGAAGAAAGGGGGGAAGATGATGCAACTCTGAAGGAAGAATGGATGAGGATGAATGAAGAAAGGAGATTGAAGGATAGAAGAAAAAAAATGAGTGAAGGAAGGATATGATAAACAGAGGAAGGAGGATGGGGATGATTGAGAAAATGAAGGAGAAGGCTAACAGAGGGAAGGATATGATGAAGGAATTAGTGGGGGAAGGAAGACGGTGAAGGAGAGGAGGATGAGCATGGAAGAAGGAAAGAGGAGGGTAAAGGAGAAATGGAGAAAGATGAAGGAGGGAAGGATGAGAAGAAAAGAGGGACCGAGAGGTGAAGATGAAGGAAGAGGATGAAGGAATGTAGAAGGAAAATAAAGAAGAAAAACTGATGGAGGGAAGAAAGAAGGAAGATGAAGAAGGGACGGAGGAAGGTGTAGGAGGGAAGCAGGAGAATAAATGAATGAATGAAGGAGGAGGGCGAAGAGGGAAAGACGTAGGATGAAGGAGGAGGAAGAATGAATGGCAGTTGAAGGAGTCAGTTATGAAGGTTAAATGAAGAAGCGGAGCGAAGGAGGAAAGAAGGAGTAAAAGGGAATGGAGGAGAGAAGGAGAAATAAAAAAAGAAAAAAGTGAGAGGTGAAAGAAAAAGAGGAATTGAAGGAATGAAGAAAGAGGGGAAGAAATGTGCAAGAGAGGTGAATGAAGGAAGGAGAGAAGAATGAAGGTAGGAGACTGAAGAAATAAAGGAGGAATGATGGAAAAAACGAAGGAAGGAGGAGGGAGGGAGAAAGAAGGAAGGCAGAAGAAATTAAAGGAGAGGGAATAAGACTGAAGGAAGCAAAAGGGGAAAAGAATGAAAAAAGAGTTAGAAAGGAGAACTACTGAAGAAGGAGAGGAAAATAATGAAAGAAGAAAACAGGATAAATGAAGAGTAGAGGTAAACTGAAGGAAAATGAAGGAATGAAGGAAAAGACCGAAAGGATGAAGGAGAATGAGGGAGAGTGAAGGAAAGAGGGGAAACCAGAACTGAGGTGGGCAAATCAATAACCTTTATGGATGCTTTTAGGTGACTTCCTCACTACCTCCCGCCCTTCACCAGGTCACGTGACTCATGCCCCTCTCTCCTGGTGTGATGTGATGGTGTGGTGTGGGGTGGTTTGATTGCGTAGTGTGTTGTGGTATGATTGTGTAGTGTGTTGTTGTGGTGTGGTGTGGTGCATCGTGGTGTGGTGAGGTGTGTGATGGTTTGATGTACTGTGGTGTGGTGTGGTGCGATTGTGTGCTAAATTGGTGACTTCACTACCCCCTCCCCCCGTCTTCACCAGGTCACATCACTTATATCCTACTGTGATGGTGTGGTGTGTTGTGGTGTGGTGTGTGGTGCGGTGTATGATATGGTGTGGTAAGGTGTGGTGTGTGGCAGTGTGTTGCGGTGTGGTGGTGTGATGTGACATGTGTACTGTGGTGCTGTGTTATGGTTTGATGTGGCGTGATGTTGTGTAATGTGGTGCGGTGTGGTGTAACGGTGTGTTGATGTAATGTGATGTGATGTGATGCAATGTAGATGAGTGATGGAGTAGAGTGGTTGTGTTTTGTGGTGTAGTTAAATGATCGTATAATCTGCTTCGATTGAGTGATCATGTACCAGCGGTGTGGTTGCGAGTGGTGTAGTGAGACTGCATTGTAGTGTTATGTGGTGTGATGTTTCGTGATGCGGTGTGATGGTGTAGTATGCTTCGGCTGGGTGATGATATAGTGTCATTGTGTAGTGGTGTGGTGTGGACTGGTGTTGGTGTAGTCTTATATGATGTGGAGATGGTGCATGGAAGGTGAGTTTGGTGGTGTTAGATGTGAAGGTGTGGTGTGATGATGATATGGTGTAAGTTTCTAGTGTTGTGACGATGCTGTAATGACGAAAAAGAGATGTTGTGTATGAAGAATAGTGGAGACAGTAGTGGTGGAGATTCTGTGGTGCTGATAAAGGAGTGTGATGTAATGATGTGAATGAGGTGTAGTGTGATGAGAAAGCAGTGGCGAAGGCAGTAGTGATGGTGATATATGAGAGGTGTGATGTGGCATGATGATGAATAAGAAGAGTATAAAATGGCTGGGGGAGGGAAGGAGTGGAGAGCATGAGGAACTTGGGAAGGAGGATAATCAAGGACGATAAAGGAGGGAAAGAGATGGATGAATGAGGGAAGGAGAAAAAGAAAACACTGAGAGAGAAAGATGAAAGACTGAAGGAGGGAAATAGTAAAAAAGATGGCTGAGGAGAATGGAGGGAAATACATTTAGCCCAGGAGCATTAAGGATACACCTGGGAAAAAAATTCGAGAAAGTTGATGTTTTCAGAAAAGCTACATAGAAGCCTCCTAAGTCAAAATCAACAAACATTCTAAATATTCCACGTAAGCTAACCGTGTGGGACGAAAAATTCAAGATGGCCACCATCGGCATGGGGAACGTATACAGTACAGCTTTGTGACTAAAATTCGCATTTGGTCATGCAATACTAGCTTTTATGGATTTTAAAGGGTGATAAATCCATTTCTGCTCTTATTATAAGAATTCTGTGTCATTGATATACACAGCGAACACGCAAGAAATTGGAAATTTGTATTGATAATTTTGCTATGAATTTATAAACTAGAGAATATTTCATCAGATATTTTTGATTTTCGGGTTGGATACAGACTGAAGTGTAGAGGCAGAAGTACATAGATGGATAGAGCACAGTGTGAATGGAACGAGATGGCAGCACATGAACAGTGTGATATTTGTGATTTTTGTCTTAAGCCAGTCGCCTCTGACCGAAGTACTGTCGCAGAAAGTGGCCGACCTAGCAAATCGAACATTAGTGCTGATCTGAGCGATGGACTTGATGAAAAGCAATTATCTGAAGTGTTGTCAGTTCCGGCTCATAAATGGTGCAAAGAACATTACATCATGCCATCAGACATAAAAAAGCCAAAAAAGGAATCAGAAGAATCGAAGAGACAAGTGCATAAGAAAATCCGCTGCCGTTCACAGGCCACAATCTTTAATATAAAACAAGACTGTCTGTACTGTGGGAAATATGTGGACTATAGTAAGATCGCCAAACAACCAAAGGACCAACGTGAGGCGACTCATGAAGCAGCAACAGCTGAACTATAATCATCTGTTGCAGCCAAGACAATGGAGCGAACTGATTGTTGGGGAGTCTATATAATTATACACGCATTCAAAATTTTGGTGATCTTGTGGCAGCTGAGGCCAAGTACCATCATAACTGTCAAATCCGTTTTCATGATGGGCGAGGGCTTCAGAGGAAATCAAGGGGGAGGCCTACAGGGTCAGTCGACACCAGAAAACAACATTCATTCCTGAAACTCTGTGAGCACATAGCTAAAAGTAGACACTTTCCCACCTTTCGGAATTACCTATAACACCATTCGCCATTTGCCTACACAGGTGAATACCGCTAGAGACTGGTCTGCACTGATACTGGAGTCATGGCATCTGTTTGTGCTAATGCAGGCTGTGCAGTCAAGTTAGGTGAGGAGGCAGCTGCCCGTATCACTGGCCTGAACTACTGTGATGTTATACGTAAAAAAAGTGACAAGATTATAACTACTGTATTGTGCCGCAGCCTGTACTGCCACTGTCCGTGGCAAAGACGTGGAGATCGACCCCACACCACTCTTCATGCGGGTCACATGTGTGATAAAGAACCAATCATATGTGAAGAATCACCTTAAACATGAGTTTAGCAAACAGCCACCAGCACTATTTGACAAATGTACAATGCGCAAAAACAACAAAAGTGGTCTTGCCAAGGCGCTGAAAGCTCCAGTAGTCCCAGTATCCACTGAAGCTCCTAAGAACCCATACTATGTGGTGAATGGAGGACATTTGCTGCAAAATGTGACATGGCCTGTAGACTGCACGTATGGTGATGTGTGTGACAGCTATGTGAATCACGTTATCAATAACTATGGATAAGAATGCTCTGTCTACTTTGATGCTACACAAATCTTACTGTCAACCAAGGTAGCTAAACAGAACCTCCGCACTGATCCAAATGTCTCTGCAGATATAGTGTTTGATTTCAACACATCAGTCACGGGCAATCAACACTCCATTTTAGCAAATCATAACAACAAGTCACGGTTAACCAGTAGGCTGAAGGACCGGCTTATATCTGCAGGCGTTGCGTGCTATCAAAGTCAGGCTGATGCTGACTGCTTAATAAGCAGCACGGCATTGGTATTTGCTAGAAATATCGGGCGACCTGTTGTACCTGTGGCAAAGGATGCAGATCTGCTTGTCATGTTGGTTGATAGGGCCACACCAGGCGGTATCTACATGTAGTATGCAAGAGACTTTGTTTATAGTATACACAGCATCCAGCAGGCAATGCATCGACACACCCAACACATTTTGATGGCATACGCTATCATCGGATGTGACACAGTCTGTGTCTTATATGGCTTTGGCAAAAAGAAGGCATAACAGTCTTCGAAAGCGAGAATTGGAGGACTTTGGATGTGTTTAAGAAGAGCGATGCCCAGCCATTAAGAGGTACCCAGAGTGGGAGTGGGGGAAATATTCTTACTGAAGTTATATGATGCCAATCCGACATGTGCAACACTTGATAAGCTGAGATTTGCGCAGTACATGCAAGGGATGAGCAAAACATCCAGCATCTTCCAACTTCAGAGCCTACCTCCCACATCCTCAGCTGCAAAGCACCACTATATCGAGCCTACTTCGCAGTTCAGGAGTGCTTGAGCAATGTCGAGGATCTAATCCTACTGACTGGGGTTGGGAACTTCAAGATGGAACACTCAGTCTCATTTTGACTGACAGACCAGTAGCAACAGAACATGTTCTCACTGTGTCATGTGGGTTTAAATAAATGTGTCAAGAGAGGCAAATGTCGGAAAGCAGGACTACTGTACATCTATGTGTTCCTCGTGTATTGGCCAATCCTGTGCTAATTCATGCCCACCTGATGGAGCAGATACTAAGTCCCTATACTATAATTGTGACCATAACTAGTTATGATAGTACAAAAAAAAATTATATTTAGAAGTAGTTCAATAACTGCTGCTGGCAAAAGTTAGTGCTGGTTGTTGACTTTAAATGTGTTGAAATTACCATTTTGTTTAAAATAGTACATTACCTTGATCATATTTTGAACATACGTCAATAAATCATTGAAGTAATGGTAAAAATGGTTTTCTTATACCCAAAAACTCTTTAAAGGAGGTATTACGTGACCATCTGTGACTTCTGGTTCCAAAGCTATATAAGCGTCCCATGCCGTCGGCGGCCGTCTTGAATTTTCTTCGCACACGGCTAGCTCATGTGGAATGTTTAAAATGTTTGTGGATTTCGACTTCGCATGCTTCCAAGTAGCTTTCCTGACAAAATCAGTTTTCTCGGATTTTTTCCCAGGTTCCCTTCGAATTTGAGCTAATGTTCCTGACCTAATAGGAGCACAAAAGATCACAAACACTAACACACCTACCGGTCTTTTCAAGGCCGTTTGTTATGAGACAGGTGTCTCTCAATGAACCTAAGACAAAATTAATAAAGCAGAAGGATAAAGGAGAAATGTAGGAGGATGAGAGATGATAATAGGAAGTTGATAGAGGGAAGGAGGAAAAGAAGGAAGGAAAAGGAAAGGAAGAGAATGAAGGAAAAAATGGGGATATTGATGGAGGGAAGGTGGAGGATGGAAGAGAGAAGATCTAGAATGAATTGGGGAAGGGAGGAGCTAGGATGAGGGAGGGAAGAACAAAAAGCAACGAGTACAGGACAACAGCGATGATGAGGCAGGTGTAATGAAAACTACCGCGCGCATGTGATGACCGTGTTGTGTTAGTTTCTCAATGGTGTGGTGAGTGTGGTGGTGGTGTGCGGTAATGGATGATGGTGCGGTGGGGTTAATGGCGGTACTGTGAGTGATGGGGGTGTGGGGAGTGGAGGTAAGTTTTGTTTTTAAAGTAGTATGAAAAAATCCAAAGCTAAGTGTCTGCAAAAGTTGTCTGTTTCTAACAAAACTGAAGCTAACGTCCGGATCACTTCGAGATGCCTAGACCCACTCGGTTTAGAAGACTGGAGGTTATACGGTACGTATAGGAAACAGACTAAAGAGGACAGTTTCAGAGTTGACTGGTTGTGTACACGAACGACTGAGAATCCCTATCAGCTCTTAACTGGAGTAGATAATTGGACTTAAAATTACTGAGTGTCAATGACGGTGTTTCATGCCCGACGACGGGGAACGACGTACACGAAGGGAGCTAAGAAGAACCAGTATAATACTGAGAGAAAACAGTGATGATACTTCACAGCGAAGAGAGATAGACTGAAGGAGGGGGGAATACGATGCAGACAGGGCTAAGAATTAGTTATTTCATAACCACAAGGGGAGAGAGAGAGAGAGAGAGAGAGAGAGTTTGTGAAGAAAAATGAAGTGGGTATGGGAAGGAATAGGGAGGAAAGAGAAATAAGAGGGGTTGGTAAGGGGCGGAGATGGATGTACTAGTATAAAAAATAAAGAGGCAAGTGAATGGATGAAGATGGTAAGTATATGGGAGAGAGAAAAAAGGGAAGTATTTGGAAAGGGAGGCGGAGAAGGGTATGGAGGGAGAAAGGAAAGTAGACACAAAAAATAAGGAAAGGCAGAGACAAAAGACAGTGAAGAGGAAGGAAAAAGAAGAGAGGAAAGGGATGGACAGGGTAGACAAGAAATGCAACGAGGGTGGAGAAGGCAAGGAAAGGATAGAAACAGAAAGGAAAAGAGAAAAGTGATGGGGAAAAGGGTACACAGGACAAAGAGGGGACAGGCAAGGGAGGAGAAGACACGGAGATGGATAGGAAGGAGTGAAGAGAAATGAGGGAAGGGCAGGATAGGCTATAGACGGGAGGGAACCTGTTTAAAGGAGAGGAAGTATTGGAGGAGGAAATAGAGAGGAGAAGGAAGTGGAAAGGAAATGGTGGGGAAAGCAAAGATAAGTGAGGACAGGGATGGAAAGGGCAGAGAATGGGTGGAAATAGGAAGGACATGGAAGAGAGGAGAGAAAGAGGTGGAGAGGACAAGGAGAGGGTTAGGAAGCCGTGGAGAGAAGGGAGAGAAGTACACGCAGGGAGAAGTAAGGGAGGGAAGGGGTGGTGTGTTTGCGTATCTCTCGGGCGTGTTGACCCCTTCATTAATTACCACACACCGCCGCCGTCACCCTCTGTGTACCCCACGTTAATTGCACCCACACCTGTACCTCTAGCCCATCTGATTAACCTTACCTGTACCTGTATATTTAATCAATTCTTCACCTGCACCTGTACATGCATTAAGTGATCGTTCCCTTATATTCGTTAATTAATTCAGCTGTATCCTGTACCTGTAGACGCACCAGTAACTTCCATACCTATTAACCCTTTCATTACGGTGGCGCCTTCTTTATTTCGTCTGTCCTATCTACAAGTGTTTAAATTCAGTTTAGGATTAACTTTCCGTGCTGGAAATATCAGATATACCCATTATCAACTCCTTCAGCGGGAACATGCCATGAAAAAGATGCCAGCTTATTGTAGTAGTGTAGTATTAGTAGTTGCAGCCCCAGGTTCATCAGAACACGAAGTGGCCTGCAGCTGAAGCTTCCCTTCTTTTGCAGTCCACCGTCCTCATTTAGAGACAAGAGAAGGAAGGGACTGAGGAGTTTGTACAACCCGGCAGCTCCACTGTCTGGTCATATCGCTGCCACCGCGCAAAGGCATCCCTCCCCAGTGCCGCTAACTTAGTAAAAGGGTCTCTGTCTGGACCAATCGATGAAACTGTACATTGACCTGTATGCCTTGTAATTAATCTTCAAGTCTGTACATGTAGACCCACTAGTTAACTTCACCTGTACAGTACTGTAGACTCCCTAACCTAACCTGTACCCGTAGATTCATATATTAACCGTACCGTTACTTGCAGAAGCTCTTAATAACCTCCACCTCTTCCTGTATGTTCTCTAAGCAATATTCACACGTGTAAGTGTATGCATTCTAATTAACCTTACCCGTAGATCCACTAATTATCCTTCCATGTACACTCACTAGTTAACCTTACCTGTATTGCCATCAATTAGCCTTATCTGTAGATCAGTTAATTAACCTTATCTATAGGTATACTAATTTTAACAGTATGTCCGTTAATTATCCTTACCTGCAGGTCCACTAATTAACCATACGTGTAGTTTCACAAATTATCCATAAGTGTACATACATTAATCAGCCTTACTTGTAGATTCGCCAGTTAACCTTATCTGTAGATCCACTAATCCACCTTACCTGTAGATCTTCTAGTTAACCTTACATGTAGATCCACTAATTAACTTATCTGTAGATCCACTAATTAACCTTACATGTAGATCTACTAATTAACCTTACCTGTAGATCCACGAATTAACTTTATCTGTAGATCTACTAATTAACTTTACATGTAGATCCACTAATTAGCTTTATCTGTAGATCCACTAATTAACCTTACCTGTAGATCTACTAATGAACTTTAGCTGTAGATCAACTAATTAACCATACCAGTAGATCCACCAATTAACCTTACCTGTACCTGTCTAATTCCAGTTCACTTGCCTGTATGTTCCTCTTAATTTTCCCGCATCTGTACCTATAGACAATTAGACACAATAATTAATCATACCTTTTCCTGTGTTCTCTCCAGTAATTAATTATCCCAACACCTGCATCAGGAAACCTACCAATTAATCCTGAATATACCTGCATGTTCTGATTAGCCGTATCCCATCTGTAGGTGTAAACCCACTAATTAATCGTAAATATTCGTAAATGTACCTGTATGTTCTGTTAAACCACAACTTGTACCTGTAGATTCGCTAATCATTCCTTACACCTGTACCTGTAGACCCATTAGCTAACCTTACCTGTATATTCTTTAATTATTATATACCTGTTTCTGGATTATGTCTGCTCCATTAAAATGGTGGAAAATAGTGGCATGAAGATGATGTTGATGTGATGATGTTGATGGCAGTGATATTGTTGATGATAATGATGATGGGAAAAATGATGTTGTTGATGGTGGTGGCGATGATGACAGTTATCTTACAGGCCTTTTATTATCAACGAAAGTTATATAAAAGCAAACCAAGGACATACGATGCATTAATTCAACTCATCTTCATTTTTTTTCATTTTTTTTTGACATGCTTGTATATAAATTAGATAGACAGAGACAGCTTACCTATGATCCCGGTTACTAATTTACGAACTGCTTTTTTTGCCAGACAGGAAGGCGATGCTAGTACGACAACTATATATACAGGTGGCAGTTAAGGACAGCATGAAGATCTTAGATGAACAAGAAGATAGCATGAAGAACTTGGATGAACATGAAGACGGTTGGCTGTATGTCTTTCCTTCGCAAGATTCAGGTAAGAAATATTAAATCACTTCACCCCGACAACTTCTTTTGTAATATATTCTTGCTTCCTTGAGATGATTTCGTTCAGCTGGAGGGGTCAGATGTGGCTTTTATTTACCTGTTCACTGCACGGACCAATTAAACATTAAGTAAAATCATCTGAGGATAGAAATACAGGTAACTAAGAGATGTGTCACCGTACTTAAAGATTTAAAATTACACGAAGGGTTTAAAAGAAAAAGAAGAAAGTTGGCGGAAGATCTTTTTGCCGCAGCAGCTAACTCTTATTTCGCCTTTTCAGTACGATTTCTTTTATTGCTGGTTTCAGACTATTTCATTCAGTCTGATAGATTTACCAACGAGATGATTAGATATACTTCTCACTAGCCTCTTCACTAGACAGGTGGACATAAAGCTCCCAGTCACATATCCTCTGAGACTGCTGGATAGAGGCTTTTACTCTTTTACTACGAAAGGTCTCTCTCTGGTTTAATAAAATCGCCTGGCGGTAAAGAGAATAAAGACCAATGGTGATTGATTTCATTGCATTCATTACGAGAGCCCTCACCTCAGTAAAATAAAATCGATAAGACGTCAACGTACTGAAGGGATTAAGCATTGGTTTCTGGTTTTCAGTTATGGGAGAGATGACCTTGCCTATTCTGAACAGCCTCGAAAGGACCAACAGATGTACCGCTGTTTGCATTCCTTTATACTGTCATACTATTTTCTTATACAAATGAATATAGGCATTGCTAACCAGGTCGCTGCATGAGGGATAGGTAAATTGATGGTCTTATGAGTCCTAGAGTAATCCCGGTTGTGGTAAGAGTGAATATAGGGATTTGAGTTTCAGTAAGTCATGTTAGTTCTCCACAAATCCCGCCGTCGAGTCATTAACCCTAAGAAGACGAGAGGATTTTAAAGTTAAATATTCTACGCCTAGCTTTGATGAGAGAGAGAGAGAGAGAATTTGAGTTTCATTAATAAAGTTAGTACTCCATAACACCCATCGTCGCGTCAATAACCTATGGATGAGGAGACCAGTTGTAAGCTGAATGAAATCGTCTGATGGAAGAAAAAATTTAATACAGGTAGTTAAAATTTGTTGTCAGGGAGATGTTTTTTTTGTTATCTCATACTCATCTGAAACGTGAACCCAGTGTACTAGAGACCTGCTCCACCACCCTCCTTTTAGGGGATAAAGATGTAGTTAAGGGACGCTTGTATAACCAGGCAGTTGAGCCTTTCGGTTATATCCATTCCACCACATGAAGACGTCCCTCTTCATCACCTTTAACCCTCTAGAGCCCAGTGTAACCCAGAGGTGATGGTTTAGGTCATTTCCAAATCTTAAATATGAAAGAAACCCTATAGTTGGAACCTGCAGTATATGCTTCGCGACTATGAGCAAAGGGAGGTTCGCTGAGCACCCTTCCCACCAGATGCAGCGTGCAACAACCCTGCTGCAGTAGTATAATCTAGTTCAGCCGCTAAGTTGCGGAAAATAAGCAGAAAGAGGGCGAAAACCTCGTCCAAGTTAAGGTGAATGAACTATAAGCCAGACTCGGCACGCAATGATAGGATTAGAAGCCGTCCTCACTAACCACTTTTGTTTGATAACACCTTCCTTATTTTACTTTTCGTGCTGGAGAGGGATGCCTGTGGTGGCACCGATATAACGTGCGGGCTTCCTGTCCAGTTATGCAAACGTCCCTCATTTCCCTCCATATTCCCCCAAAGGAGGATAGTGGACAGCAGGAAAAGGGTAACTTCAACCTGCTGTTCACCGGGATCACCTTCAAATGATCTTGGGGTTGCAACAACAGCTGAGGTACTGCAAATAAAATAATATTGTCATCAGAATCCCTTAAACTGAATCAAAGTCGTCAGACGAAAGCAAAAATGAAGTGTAATTGCAACATTATGATTAGAAGAGTTTGGGGAATTTTGCTTCTAACCTTCTTTACGGGAGGTCTTTCCTAATATGGGTTAAAAAAAAAAAATGTAAAATATGCCATTGTACTGCAAGAATGAAGTAGACCTGTAATGCTGTATTTATCACCGTCATCCTCCTCTTCATCATCATCATCATCAACGACATCATCTCCCTAACCCTTCTCCTCCTCCTCCTCCTCCTCCTCGTCATCATCATCATCATCTAAACTTCATCTGCCTCACCTTCATCATCATCATCATTATTGTCATCACTCTAACCCCAGTTCACACTAAAATATCACGTGGCCAGACTGAAGTCATGCACAGCTCCCATGTCTGTCCTAGTCTTCTGCTGCAATAACTGCGTGGCTTTCTTGGCCCACCTTACTGTATTACGGGATTATTCGTGAGAGTTATTTAAGGTAATCTAGTATTACCGCAACGATTTAATACGCGTGACACAAATGCCTTAGTAGTGATTGTATTAATGACAAAAAACTGAAGTAGTAGTAGTAGTAGTTGTTGTTGTTGT
>JAGKTI010008803.1:0-24623 GCA_018397915.1 Birgus latro
CGATGATACATTTTTATTGTTTAATTCTCCAGAACACATCCCCCTCTTTCTAAACTATTTAAACTCGAGGCATTTTAATATTCAGTTCACTTCTGATATTGAAGAAAACAACAAACTGCATTAAAACTCCTCCTAAATATAAGGAATGTTGTTTTGATGAAAGTGTTCTGACTTTAACCATCTTTTACAATATCTTGCTTGTGCCAAGGCAGTATGGTGCTTAAATAGCAGCTGAACACACCGAGCTGCCTCGTTGTGACTGCTGGCAATCATTGGAACACTACTGATACGTTTCACCTGCCGCATCCCGGCAAATTTTTCACCGTCCTCCCCCCCCCCAATCCCGGCAGATTTTCGAAAAGTTTTTTTTTCTTTTGGCTAAAACCTCTGCTTTTTATGAGAAACATCGAATATTCGGAAAGAAAGTGCTCATTTGAGTTTATAAATACCGGTACAGGTAACAGTACCCTCACCTTCATACCGTGTTCTCTCAGGCCAGGCTCCAAAGAAGGCGTTTTCTTTTGAGGGATAACTATTCCAAATCACACATAGTAGACAAATATATACTTATTTGGTACGAATTTCTATGTAGTACAAGAGAATATTGGGTTTCACACAATAATATAGGTGATATAAGCGCTGTTCACTCACCAATCACATCAACTTATGCCACCTTCCTTTACGATGTCACCACCTCATCACTCCTGCTTGTTTCTTTTTCTGGCTTGTTTCATATCTTTGTCCTCCACTTCGGGAATCACTTTTGCCTTGAATTTCGTCATTGGAGAGACCGTGGTGCTACATGTCTTTACTGGCCAGGTCAATGCTAACAGGTGTGTTGCTGAAAAAATGGCATGCAGGGGGGGAGGGGGGTCAGGTGGGGCCAGGAAGGTCTCCCACATATGCCTACCAAAAATCTCCCTTGAAGCTTGAAAAATTTACAAATGATGGACCTCGCAATTAGAAAACATATGGATACGTCATCATGTGTCACCACGACAAAACGTGGTGACGTATCTATACGTCAGTGGGATGCTTTGGGTTAAGGGCTTTACTAAAGGCAGTATCAAAAGCCTTAAAACTGAATTAAAAGAAGTGCTATAGTTCAATAATGGAAGCCCATAATCTGATAAACTGTATGTCTTAGAGAGAATTAGATATGGTAAATGAATTTGTCAACAGATTTAAAATTTGTAAAAATGTTAAAAGAAGAATAGAAATTATTAGGTCTAAAAGAAATATCATCGTGATCTTTGAAATAAAAAGAAATATCATGACTAAGGTAATTAACTACTTTTACCACCTGCAGCACATCACCATTTAGCTCGATGGTCTTCATTGGTTCATCTTTCCTGTTACTAAAATGACGTATTTAGTCTGTCTCTGTTAATCGTAATAAATGTTCATCTATACAATTTCCAAGCTTACCATACAGAACCCGAATTTCAGCTGCTGTTCCTGCCAGTAATAGCAAATAATCGGCATATGCTAGGGTATTGCAGCTAATGTCCCCAAACCAGAGTTTGAAATATCATTTATAATATCATTTATATTGAAACTAAACAGAAATGGAGAAAAAATGCCCCCCTGTCTCACACCTTTTTCTATGAAACAAGAGTTACTAAGTGAATTTTTTTCCATCTAATATTAACCTGCTGGTTCCTCAGGTAATGCAGAATCAATAGCACCATGTCAACAGGAAGAGGACATCTAAGCAACTTCTTCCCCATTATAAAGTGATTTACCCTATCAAGTGACTTACTTAAATTGATGAAAGTGGCAATGCTTGATCTTCTGCCCTGTGAATATTTCTTCATGACTTCTTTTAAGATGAAACAAGCATCCATGGTTGAAGAACCAGTCCTAAAACCTAGTTGCCAAAAATTAATTATAATCTTCTCTGACAGAACATCTAAAGTAAATCATTCAAAAAACTTTAAAAGACATAAGGACAGCATGGCTGGTTGGTAAGTTGATGAGTTGGTGACATTATTCTTGGTATCTTGTATTACACAAGTTATAGTAGCCTTCTGAAGATTTCCTGAAAGGTAACAAAGAGCAAAGCACAAATTGTAAAAACGAGCAAGATTTCATTAAAAAAAAAAAAAAAATAGTTCGAAGCATTCTTTAAATTCTAAGAATGAATCAAATCATGACCTTGGCCAACCTTAACCCGCCCAGATCCCGACCGATTTTCAACTTTTTTTTTTTTTTTGGCTCAAACCTCCACTTTTAGTGAGAAACATCAAAAATTCATGGAGAAATCGCCCTCCTTAGCTTAAAAATGTTGATACAGGTGTCATTCAGCCTTACGTTTTCCTTCTTTTTCAGGGTACCTGGCTAAAGAAAATGAACTATGGAAGGGTTAACTAATACAAGCCACTTTAAATTACGTATTTATTTATTTGGTACGCATTTATGTGTAGTACAAGTCTTCTTTGAGGAAAGTAGACTGTAGCACCAGTCGAACAGGGCAATACTCCCGAGGTGGATGGATAGATGATGATAGGGATAGCTGGAGCTCCCATTTCATCAGCCCGCAGGACTAGTTCCCAACCATCCGTCTTTGCTGAACTTTTTCAGTGTTTCAGTTACACGGAGAGTAGGCCAGCATGCTCTCCAATACAAGTTTCTCTAACTGTCACCACCAAACTACATGCACACTACACACTACACAACCGTTTGAAAATTCAGAAAAAATGGCAAATACTAACAGTGCCTCGGAGTCCCCCGGGGGGGGACCACAAATGCCCCCACCATCTGCCCCTCTCCCTGTGATGACTCATGCCTGGAACAACTGTCTGACTCTCTGACTCACTTCTTCATTTCTGCAACATTCGCGGCCTTTCCTCAAATTTTCTTTCTGTGGAACACCACCTCTCCTCCTGTAAACCTCACCTTCTCCTCTTAACGGAAACTCGGCTGCCTGAGGCAACTGACAGCAAACCCTTTTCTATATCCTCCTACTTTCTCTATACTCAGTTCAAAGCCAAAGGTGGCTGTTGTGTATATGTACACAACAACCTATCTTGCTCTCATGTTCCTGAACTTGATTCTTCTGAATTCTCTACTCTCTGGCTTCAGCTCTCCTGTCATTCTCTGACTAAATATATCTGCACTGTTTACTTATCGCCTAATTCTACTGACTATCAAAAATTCTTCGACTGCCTTGCATCTACGATGGAACACATTCTATCTGTTTCTCCTTTCTCTGAAATCTCCATTCTTGGAGATTTCAATGTTCATCACCACCTTCGGCTCTCCTCTTCTTCCACTGATCCACCTGGTGAACAAGGCTATATATACCCTTTCCATCCTTAATGACCTAGAGCAGCTTGTACAACACCCTACCCATATCCCTGATCGCATTGGAGAGAGCTCCAACATACTTGACCTCTTCCTTACAACTAATCCTTCTGCTTACACTGTTAATTTTTCTCTCCGTTGGGCTCCTCCGATCATAACCTTATTATCTTAACCTGTCCTATTGCTCCGGTCCAGCCTGGGGATCCTCCAAAGAAACGTCGTCTGTGGCAATTTGGAGCTGCAGATTGGGAGGCCCTCAGGCAGTACTTCTTTGACTTTCCCTGGAATGATTATTGCTTCTATGGCTGGGAGCCACCTGCGTGTGCCTTACACATTACGGAGGTTATTCTCTCGGGCATGGAAGCATACATGTTTTTTTTCATATCCTTTGTCTAATGCAAAAAAGCCTTGGTTTAATCACACTTGTTCTAATTCTGTTTGCAACAAGGAGAGGGCCTACAAAAGGTACCGGAGCCAACCCACCCCTGAATCACATCTTTCTTATATTTCTGCCAGGAAGCATGCTAAGTCTTTTCTTCGTTCTGCTAAAAATAGTTTCATCTGCACTAAATGTTCCCCTATCTCCATCTCAAATTCTTCACGCTCCTTTTGGCACCTTGCCAAAAACCTTTCTAACAACTTTACCTCATCATCCTTCCCTCCTCTTTTCTACTCTGATGGCTCTGTAGCTATTTCTTCTACTGATAAAGCCGATATCTTTGCTCAGACTTTCTCCTCCAATTCCACCTTAGACGATTCCAGTGCTGTTTCTCCATCACTTCCCCCCTCTGACTTCCTCATGGCTGACATTAAAATTTCTTCAGCTGATGTATTTTCGGCCATCACTGGCCTCAATACTAACAAGACATATGGTCCTGATGGGGTCCCTCCTGTTGTCTTCAAGAACTGTGCTTCTGTGCTTACACCCTGCCTAGGTAAACTCTTTCTCCTTTTTCTATCAACTTGTACCTTTCCTTCTTGCTGGAAGTTTGCTCTCATTCAGCCAGTCCCAAAGAAGGGTGACAATCCCCAACCCTCTTACTATCGTCCAGTTCCTTTAACATCCTGTGTCTCGAAAGTGTTTGAGTCTATCCTTAACAGAAAAATTTTAAAGCATCTTTCCTGTCACAACCTTCTTTCTGATCGTAAGTATGGTTTCCGTCAGGGACGCTCCACTGGCGATCTTCTCATCTACCTTTCAGACTCTTGGTCATCCTCCTTTCGGGACTTTGGTGAAAGCTTTGCCATTGCGCTTGACATCTCAAAGGCTTTCGATTGAGTCTGGCATAAATCTTTAATTTCTAAACTGCCCTCTTATGGTTTCTATCCTTCTATCTGTGCCTTCATATCTAGCTTGTTTCTGGTCGTTCTATAGCTGCTGTTGTAGAGGGCCACTGTTCTTCTCCTAGATCTATCAACAGTGGTGTTCCTCAGGACTCTGTCCTATCACCAACTCTCTTCCTTTTATTCATCAATGACCTTCTAAGCTGTACATCTAACCCTATCCACTCATACGCTGATGATTCCACCCTTCACCTTTCCATTCGGTTCCCGCATCGCCCATCTGAGCAGTTACTTCAGCAAACAAGGGATGAGGCTATGACACACCTAATGTCTGACTTGGCTCGTATCTTTGACAAGGGTAATCTTGTTGTTTTTAATGCATCAAAGACTCAGTTATTGCACCTATCAACCCGACAAAACCGTCCACAGGAGTACCCGCTGATGTTTAATAATGTCCAGCTCGTTCCTACATCATCCTTGAATATGCTTGGGGTTTCATTCACTCAGGATTTACCTTGGAAAGAACATATTACATCTCTTGTGAAATCTTCTTCCAAGAGATTAGGTGTGCTAAGCCGACTCCGAACCTTCTTTACCCTTACACAGATGTTGACTTTATACACGGGTTTTATTCGCCCCTGTTTGGAGTACAACTCTCATGTGTGAGGAGGATCCCCACATACAGCCCTTCTCAATAGGGTGGAGTCAAAGGCTTTTTGTCTCATTAACTCTCCTCCTCTTACTAGAAACCATCAGCCTCTGTCTCTTCGCCGCACTGGTGCATCTTTATCTCTTTTCTATCGCTACTTCAATGGCCACTGTTCCCCTGAACTGTCTGCTTGCATCCCTCCACCTCTATGACTGGCATGTAGTACCCGTCTAGCAACAACCTCTCATCCTTTTTGTGTCCAGCTCTCTAATGCAAGAGTTAACCGTTACTCCCAGTCCTTCATTTATGCAACTGGTCATCTCTGGAACTGTCTTCCTTTGTCTGTATTTCCTACTTCCTATAATCTCCAGTCTTTCAAACGCAGTGTGTCCAGGCATCTCGAAATTAACGGATCTCGAATTTGGCTCTCTTTTGTGTTGTTTTTGTTTATTCTTGGGAGGAACAGTTTGCGGGCCAATGGCCTTTGGTTCCTTCTTCTTTGCATAAAAAAAATATATTGGTTTTCAAACAATAATATATGCGATAAAAACATTGTTCACTCACCCAAAACCCCAGTATATGGCACCTTCCTTTACGACATTACCACCTCATCACTTCTGTGTTTCTGCCTCTAGATTTTTTGTTTCTTTGTCCTCCACCTCAGGAATCACTTTCACCGTGAATCTCGTCATTGGAGAGACAGTGGGGCAACATACCTTTACTTGCCAGGTTACTACTAACAGGTGAATTGCCCAGTGTTGCGGGAAGGGGGGTTAGGTGGGGCCAGGCAGATTCCCTGCTTGATAGCAGGTAGAGGAAGGTCTCCCACATATGGCTACCGAATATCACCCACGAATGTTGAAAAATGTGCACACAACGGGCCTTGCAATTGATTGACATATGATGCACGTCGGTGGGTCTGTCCTCTGAGAAAAGTAGCGACGTGCATCGTATGTCGGTGGGACTCGGCAGGTTAAGACGCTGTACAAGTTTTCTAAGTGTATCACTGGATATATGCAAATACATTTTCTTTCCTTGAGGCCAGACTCTCTTAATTTCACTACACAAATCTGTTTCTGTTTCTTTATTGGTATGAGGTTGATTCAATAAAAATTTCTTATAAAACATATTAATATTAACATCACCACTTTCACCATCAGTAACATTAAATAATTTATTTATTATTGTTATTATTATTGGCAGTAGTAGTTGTAGTGGCAGCAGCAGTACCAGTATATTTATTCTTATTACAGCATTTGTTGTTATTTTCGGTGTTGTTGTGACCCCAGGCTCACCTGAATGTGAATTTGGTGTAATGTTTTTGTCTTCATTTTAGCATCCTGGAGAAGGGAATGTTTTATGTTTGATTAACCCACCACGTCCCCACTATGTATGGGTACATTACAACGTTTAGGTATGCTCAGTCCCGACTACGTACCCATTCGTTCTGCAATTACGAGGGCTGCATTTGCACATTTTTCAAATTTCGCGCTTGATTTTTTATACTTATACACGGGATACCCTCCTCTACCTGCCGCCAGAAGGGGATGCTCCCCGACCCAGCGTGATCCCTGTGCACCATTGTCTCAGTCACTCACCTGTTAGCACTGACCCAGAACAGACATGACACACCAAGGTCTCTCTGACGACAAAATTCAAGCCGCCCTTGATGCCTTCACAGACGACGGTGATTCACCACTTGATGACGATGTGGAGAACAAGGACTACATGGTGCCTGACGACGAAACGAGCT
This sequence comes from Birgus latro, assembly GCA_018397915.1. Lineage (NCBI taxonomy): Eukaryota > Metazoa > Arthropoda > Malacostraca > Decapoda > Coenobitidae > Birgus > Birgus latro. Next base: position 6,993 of record JAGKTI010008803.1, read on the forward strand.
GCAGTGATGAGGAGGTACCGTCGCCAAGGAAGCGGTGGTATGTCATATACTGTATGGCAAGGGAAGGCCAGCCTGCACCTCAACCACATGCATGCACCTCTCTCCAGCCCCTAGACGAAGGGTCTGAAGAGGACATGGACGAGAACAGAGCCATAGGATGTGGTGTTACCTCATAGTTGTGGAGAGAAAGTATTTTGCTGCTGGGAGCTGAAGGCTCGACTAAAAGGAAAATAGGGTATGAGGCTTTTGCTTTGTCTGGGGAAGGCGCTAGTGGTGGGGCGGGCATGATAAGTGAAAGTGATGGTGGTAGGGAGGCAGCTCCCGGGCGAGCACATGGTGCACCTGGGGAGCGGGCAGGTGAGGAACAGCTGTGCCGTAGCACCTCTTTCTCCCTGCAAGATTCCCACGCTTCCTCCTCAGAGCCCCATGATGTAGGGAAAGAAAACAAAGGGAAGGGAAAGTGGAGAGGAAAAGAGAGAGGGGAGAGGAGCATGAGTTGGGAAGGACGCTGCTCTTCACCACCCCAACAACCCCCACAACCCTCTCCTACACACCCAGACAAAGGCGACTTTGGAGACGAGGCTGGAGACGTTCATGTCGGACTGGGAAGATGGGAGTGACTTTACACCTATCATTCATCCCTTCGTGAAGGAGTGGGGGCCTGGCTGCACAGCTCCTGGACTCCATTCAGGCTCCACCAGGGTGGATTTCTTCCATCTGTACTTTGGTGAGGAGTTTGTGGAGTGGATTGTGGAGCAGACGAACTTATTTGCTAGCAGCCAGTGCCATGAAAGTGAGCATGGAGGAACAACCAGCAGGCACTCCCAACAATATGACTATCCAGTTACCACAGGTGAGATGTTCCTCTTTTTGGCCCTGGTGTCTTGATGGGTATTGTATCGAAAAGACAAATTCTGGGATACTGGTCCACGGACCCAATGACCAGCACACCTTTCTTTGGGAAGGTAATAGGTCATAATAATTCCAACAAATTCTGAGCTGCCTCCACTTTTACGATGCCGACGACCTTGCTAATGCTGATAACACTGACAGAATGAAAAGAATAAGGATGGTATTGGATCACCTGAATGAAAAGTTCCACTCATCCTTCTGTCATTTCAGACACCTTGTCATAGATAAGTCTCGTGTTGTGGAGAAGCAATATTTCTTTTCGCCAGTACATACCCTGCAAAAGACACCATTTTGGGTTCAAGATCTTTGTTACATGCAACTGTAGAACTGGTTACGCACAAGACATAGTCTTGTACACCAGCACACACAGACAGACATAACAGAATATCAATGTATTGGACTCTCTGGGGCCGTGAAGACAATGGTAGAGGAGCACCTTCATCGTGGTCATGTTTTGTACCTGGACAACTGGTACAATAGCGTCCCTCTTGCTCGGTACCTCCATCTTCACAACACCGGAGTCTGGCACAGTCAAGAAAAACCGTCGGCACATAGTCAAGGTTGAGAGAAAACTTGACAATGAGGTGGTTTTCTTCAAGGCAAACAAAATCCTCGCCACCTTATGGAACCACAACAGGGAAGTTTGCCTCTTGTCGATGGTATACCGCCTCCTGATGCACCGCATCGACTCCACAGATTATCGCAATGACTGGAAACTGGAGTCAGTACTGGACAACAGTGTCAACATAAGACAAGTGGACCAGTCTGACTCCATGATTTCCAGTGTGGAATGTGCCAGGACCACGATGAGATGGTGCACAAAGCTATTTTTCCGCTTGCTTGACATCACAGGCCTCATCGCACACTACCTGCACGCCTTGACAATGGTAGCCTCTGAGATGTTCCAGAGGTTTGTGAGGGAGCTGTCTCGTGAAATATTCGCCAGGTATGCAAAGGACAGGCCCCACCACCGCACCCACCCCGCCACTGCCACCCAGACTTGGCTCTCGGAGCTGCCTGGAACCACTGTCTAACTCACTCCTTCTTCATTTCTGTAACATTCGCGGCCTTTCCTCTAACTTCGCTCTGTTGAGCACCACCTCTTCTCCTCTAAACCTCACCTTCACTTTCTTTCTGAGACTCAGCTGTCTGAGACAACTGACAGCAAATCCTTTTCTGTATCCTCCAACTTTCTCTATTCTCATTTCAAAGCCAAAGGTGGCTGTTGTGTATATGTACGCAACGATCTATCTTGCTCTCGTGTTCCTGAACTTGATTCTTCTGAATTCTCTACTCTCTGGCTTCGGCTTTCCTGTCATTCTCTGACTAAATATATCTGTGCTGTTTACTTATCTCCTAATTCTACCGACTATCACAAATTCTTTGACTATCTTTCTTCTACGATGGAACGCATTCTATCCATTTCTCCTTTCTCTAAAATCTCCATTCTAGGAGATTTCAATGTTCACCACCACCTTTGGCTCTCCTCTCCTTTCACTGATCCACCTGGTGAACAAGCCTACATCTTTCCTATCCTTAATGACCTAGAGCAGCTTGTACAGCACCCTACCCGTATCCCTGACAGCCTTGGAGAGAGTTCCAACATACTTGACCTTTTCCTAACAACTAATCCTTCTGCTTACACTGTTAATCTTTTCTCTCCATTGGGCTCCTCCGATCATAACCTTATTACCTTAACCTGTCCTATTGCTCCAGTACAGCCTGTGGACCCTCCAATGAAACGCCGCCTGTGGCACTTTGGAGCTGCAGATTGGGAGGCCCTCAGGCAGTACTTCTTTGATTTTCCTTGGAATGATTATTGTTTCCATGGCCGGGAGCCGTCTGAGTGTGCCCTGCGCATTACGGAGGTTATTCTCTCGGGCATGGAAGCATACATTCCTTTTTCATATCCTCTGACTAATGCAAGAAAGCCTTGGTTTAATCACGCTCGTTCTAATGCTATCCGCAACAAAGAGGGGGCCTATAAAAGGTACCGGAGCCAATCCACCCCTGAATCACATCTTTTTTTATATTTCTGCCCGGAATCATGCTAAGTCTGTTCATCGCTCTGCTAAAAATAATTTCATCCGTGGTAAATGTTCCCAACTCTTCAACTCGAATTCTTCTCGCTCCTTTTGACACCTTGCCAAAAACCTTTCTAACAACTTTATCTCATCATCCTTCCCTCCTCTTTTCTACTCTGATGGCTCTGTAGCTATTTCTTCTACTGATAAAGCAGATCTCTTTGCTCAGACTTTCTCCTCCAATTTTACCTTAGACGATTCCGGTGCTGTTCCTCCATCACTTCCCCCCTCAGACTTCCTCATGACTGGCATTAAAATTTCTTCAGCAGATGTATTTTCTGCCATCACTGGCCTCAATATTAACAAGGCATATGGGCCTGATGAAGTCCCTCCTGTTGTCCTCAAAAACTGTGCTTCTGTGCTTACACCCTGCCTAGGTAAACTCTTTCGCCTTTGTCTCTCAACTTGTACCTTTCCTTCTTGCTGGAAGATTGCTCTCATTCAGCCAGTCCCAAAGAAGGGTGACCATTCCCAACCCTCTAACTATCGTCCAATTGCTTTAACATCCTGCGTATCAAAAGTTTTCGAATCAGTTCTTAACCGAAAAATTTTAAAGCATCTTTCCTGGCACAACCTTCTTTCTGATCGTCAGTATGGGTTCCGTCAGGGACGCTCCACTGGCGATCTTCTCACCTACCTTTCAGACTCCTGGTCATCCTCCTTTCGGGACTTTGGCGATAGCTTTGCCATTGCACTTGACATCTCAAAGGCTTTCGATCGAGTCTGGCATAAATATTTGATTTCCAAACTGCCCTCTTACGGTTTTACGGTTTCTATCCTTCTATCTGTGCCTTCATCTCTAGCTTCCTTCCTGGTCGTTCTATAGCTGCTGTTGTAGACGGCCATCATTCTTCTCCTAGACCTATCAACAGTGGTGTTCCTCAGGGCTCTGTCCTATCACCAACTCTCTTTCTTTTATTCATCAATGACCTTCTAAGCTGTACATCTAACCCTATCCACTCATATGCTGATGATTCCACCCTTCACCTTTCCATTCGATTTCCGCAACGTCCATCTCAGTAGTTACTTCAACAAACAAGGGGTGAGGCTATGACACACCTAATGTCTGACTTGGCTCATATCTCTGACTGGGGTAAAAATAATCTTGTTATTTTTAACGCATCAAAAACTCAGTTCTTACACTTATCAACCCGACAAAATCTTCCTCAGGATTACCCACTAATGTTTAATAATGTCCAGGTCAGTCCTGCATCATCCTTGAACATGCTAGGGGTTTCATTCTCTCGGGATTTGTCTTGGAAAGAACATATTACATCTCTTGTGAAATCTGCTTCCAAGAGATTAGGTGTGCTGGGCCGACTCCGAGCTTTCTTTACCCCTGCGCAGATGTTGACCTTGTACACGGGTTTTATTCGCCCGTGTATGGAGTACAACTCTCATGTGTGGGGAGGCTCCCCACATGCGGTTCTTCTCAATAGGGTGGAGTCAAAGGCTTTTCATCTCATTAACTCTCCTCCTCTTACTGATTCCCTTCAACCTTTGTCTCTTCGCCGCACTGTTGCTTCTTTATCTCTCTTCTATCGCTACTTCAATGGTCACTGTTCCTCTGAACTGTCTGCTTGCATCTCTCCACCTCTACGACGGGCACGTAGTACCCGTCTAGCAACAAACTCTCATCCTTTTTCTCTCCAACTCTCTAATGCACGAGTTAACCGTTATTCCCAGTCCTTCATTTATGCAACTGGTCAACTCTGGAAGTGTCTCCCTCTGTCTGTATTCCCTACTTCCTATGATCTCCAATCTTTCAAACGCAGTGTGTCCAGGCATCTCGAAATGAATGGATCTTGAATTTGGCTCTCTTTTGTATTGTTTTTACTTTTTATTGGAAGGAACAGTAATGCGGGCCCATGGCCCTGGGTTCCTTCTTCCTTGCATAAAAAAAAAAAAAGACTCCTCTGTGCCTCACAGGACGCTACTTCCCTGGCATCATTCCTCCTCAACCGAACCGTCCTAGACCCCAGCGCCGCTGTCAAGGACGCATCCAGTCAAAAGTCACAGCAACAACTCCAAGAAATGACACCAGGTATGAGTGTGTGGATTGCAACGTAGGGTTATGTATTGAGCCATGTTTCCGAGAATACCACACCTTGGTGCATTACTGATACTGTGTGTGTTTGTGATAATATGATGCTCATGATAATAGTAAGGCCCGGAAATATGCGATAACATGACGTTCAGTATAATAGTACGGTCTGTATATATGTGTTATATAAAGTGGAAACAGGTATAATGTTAGTGGAGAAGTATTATGTAAGTTGAAAAATAGAATGTAAGTTGAAACAACAGTCATAGTGAGTACGCTCACTATGTAAATAAGCGAAATGACGCTCAGTATAATAATAAGGCCTATAAATATGTGATAAGTTATATAAAGTGGAAACGGGTATGATGTTAGTTAAAAAGTATTATGTAAGTTGAAAAATAAAATGTAAGTTGAAACTACAGTCATAGCGAGTTATATGTGCAAGAATTTGGTGATTTTCATGTGATTGGTCGATGGAACAATGCTCATTTCGCCAGTGTTTTTTTGTGTGAAAACCAGTATATTCTTGTATTACATGTTATTTTGTACCAAATTGATAAATATATACCTATTCTGAGTGATTTCCAATACTTACCCCTACCATAGAAAACAGGATAACAGCAGTGCACCTCCAGAGAACATGGTACCAGGTGCACGGAGGGTCACCTGTTTGGACAACTTCTAGGCCCAGGTGAGCACTTTTTCTTTGAATTGCCATCGTTTCTTACCAAAAACGGAGGTTTGAGCCCCCCCCCCAAAAAAAAATCCAAGATCTGCCGGAATTGGGGGGGAGGGGTTAGTGGTGAAAAATCTGGTGGGACGCAGCAGGTTAAAACGTTTAGGGAAATTGACCACACAGCAAACACAGATCTCTAGCTGGTTCTCTGTGTGTGCATGTGTGTGTGTGTGTGTGTGTGTGTATGTGTGTGTGTGTGTGTTTTATGTTAGCTGATCTGATACTGCTCGAATCCTAAAGTTACAGACAATAAGTTACCTGTGGGTCATGGGACCTTGAAACCACCAGATGAGGTAAGATCAATCTACCAGTCTATCCACCTACCAGACTATCTATTGCCAGACGTCTTAATCCCCTAAAGGATGGCCACAAACAAATCATCTAGTTGCCCTTCCCTCTGCCATTTTGCTGCCCTACTTCCAAGTGACATCCTTCCCCCTGTTTCATAAATGTCTCCACCCCATCCATCCACCTCATTCACGGTCTCCTTAACCCCTTTCCCTTTCCACCTCACTCACATACTTTGCTCCTCAGTCCCTCATTCTTCATCCTCTCCACGTGGCCACATGAGATAAGGTACAACATACAGCATAAAAACATTATGAAGCTCTAAACCCTTACGCTGCTTACGTTCATCGTCACACTCAGTGGACTGAATTATGCTACTGAATGCGGTTTTTCTCTAGTCTACCATCGTCCCCTCGTGGAAGAGGAATGGAATTGAAATGATATTTTCCGGTTATATAGGTGTAACACTGGGAAGCCGCCCTTCTCCAGCACATATATGAAAATGAATATGTGGATCAGCAAGCCTTGGTAAGTAAGGAAGAGAAAAAATGAATGATGAAAATATCTGAAGGCCTATATAATTCTGGATATAACCACATACACCTATCTAAGCCAGCGCTTGTTCTGTTGGTACACTATGAACATGTACCAAATATTCCAAGCACTATTTAGCCTCCTGCACTGTGTTGGTAAGCCTGCCATCACATTTTTTTTTTTTTATGCAAGTAATAAGGAACCAAAGGCTAAGAGCCCACAAACATTTCCTTCCAAGAAAAAAAAGAAAAAAACAATACACAAGAGAGACATATTCAAGATCCGTTTATTTCAAGATGCCTGGACACTGCGTTTGAAAGACTGGAGATCGTAGGAAGTAGGAAATACGGACAGAGGGATACAGTTCCAGAGTTGACGTGTTGCATAAATGAAGGACTGGGAGTAACGGATAACTTTTGCATTAGAGAGTTGGACAGAAAAGGGATGAGAGTTTGCTGCTAGACAGGTGTTACATGCCAGTTGTAGAGGTGGAGGGATGCAAGCAGATAGTTCAGAGGATTTTGACCATTGGAGTACCGATACAAAAGAGATAATGATGCAACAGTGTGGCGAAGAGACAGAGGTTGAAGGGAGCCAGTAAGAGGAGGAGAGTTTATGAGATGAAAAACCTTTGACTCCACCATATTGAGAAGATCTGTATGTGGGGAGCCTCCCCACGCCTGAGAGTTGTACTCTACACAGGGGTGAATAAAACCCGTGTATAAAGTCAACGTCTGTGCAGGGGTAAAACAGGTACAGAGTCGGCTTTGCACACCTAATTTCTTGGAAGCAAATTTTACAAGAGATGTAATATGATCTTTCCAAGATAAGTCCCGAGAGAACGAAACCCCAAGTATGTTCAAAGATGATGCTTGATTGAGCTGGATACAGGTATTATTAACCCTCTCGCAGTCTTTCGACACCACCTGAGTCCAACCACTCCCAAGTACTGAGTGAGAGTCTCTTGCCAGCCCAGACCTCACGCTCGCCACACTCCTGACTCAGCGATTCGTGCAGTATCAGAAACTGTTTTCAATCATTTCATTCCCCCGCCCTTATTATAACTGTATTGTTTTGAAACTGGTTTATGTTATGAAGTAATGAATGATCTTCCTAATGAAAGAAAATATTCTAATAAAAAAAAGGAATTACCATATTGTATAATTCATTTATTTATTCAATGCTCATTTACTCACAGACATATAAACATTTCGGCAGTGATTATAGAACATTGTAGAGCATTTATCTGCGATCCATTTTGTAAAAAAATGATACTTCTAGCTATAATAGGAATTTTTTTTTATGGCATACGGAATAACAATACTAGTTCATCACGCGTGGCCGCTGTGAGTGAACTGTCTGGTATCATTTCATTCTCGCCAGCCCAGACCTCACGATTCCTACCTTCCTCACTTAGTGTGCCAAAAATGGTTACAATCATTTCATTCTCCTGCCTTAGTTTTTAACTGTATTGTTATGAAACTGATACATGTTACAAATGAATAAATGATCTTCCTTAATGAATGAAAAAATAAATAATAAAGAATATAAAACACCATACTTTTTCGTTCAGTAATGTATTCATTTACTCAATGACATATATACAGTACTCACACTGTATTTTTTTTATCACAACATGTTGTGAAAAAGGTACAGTGTGAGTACTGTTTATGAGTGTATGTCATTGAGTAAATGAATACAGTACTGAACGAAAAAGTATGGTGTTTTATATCCTTTATTTATTTATTTATTTCATTCATTAGGAAGATCATTTATTCACTTGTAACATGTATCAGTTTCATAACAATACAGTTAAAAATTAGGGCAGGGGAATGAAATGACTGTAACCATTTTTCGATGCCGCACAAATCAGAGTGAGGAAGGTAGGGATCGTGAGGTCTGGGCGGGCAAGAACGAAATGATAAGAAACAGTTCACTCACAGTGGCCACGCGTGATGAACGACTGTTGTTATTCCGATGCCATAAAAAGAAAAAAAAATCTAGTACAGCTAGAAGCGTCATTTTATTACGAAATGTATCGCAGATAAATGCTCTACAATATTTTCTAATCATTGCCGAAATGTTTATATGTCTGTGAGTAAATCAGCATTGAATAAATAAGTGAATGATGCAATATGATAATTCCATATGTGTTTTTGTTTTTCGTTCATTAGTAAGATCAAACAACAAATTGTTGTGAAAAAAAATACAGCATATAATATGGTTGGACTCAGCCTACATCGAAAGAGTGTGAGCGGTTCATTTCACTTAGACGAATCCTGAGTCAAAAGAGTGCGGGCGGTTGGATTTCACTTGAATGTATCCTGAGTCGAAAGAGTGTGATTGGTTGGATTCTTCACCGGGCCCCCGTGTATGATAGGGTTAAGCATTAGTAGGTACTCCTGTGGAAGATTTTCTAGGGCTGAAAGGCGTAAGAACTAAGTCTTTGATGCATTAAAAGCAACAAGATCATTTTTACCCCAGTCAGAGATACGAGCCAAGTCAGACAGTAGGTGTGCTATAGCCTCATCCCTTGTTTGTTGAAGTAACTGCTGATATGGACATTGTGGGAACCAAATGGAAAGGTGAAGGATGTAAGCATCAGTATATGAGTGGATAGGGTTAGATGTACAGCTTAGAAGGCCATTGATGAATAAAAGGAAGAGTTGGTGATAAGACCCTGAGGAACACCACTGTTGATAGATGTAGAAGAACGATGGCCGTCTACAACAGCAGCTATAGATTGACCAGAAAGGACCCTATACATGAAGCACAGATAGAAGGATAGAAACCGTAAGAGGGCAATTTAGAACTTTAAGATTTATGCCAGACTTGATCGAAAGCCTTTGAAATGTCAAGTGCAATGGCAAAGCTGCTTAGTCCAAAAAGGAGGATGACCAGGAGTCTGAAATGTAGGTGAGAAGATCACCAGTGGAGTATCCCTGGCGCAACCCATTTTGATGATCAGAAAGAAGGTTGTGATAGGAAAGATGATTTAAAACTTTTCTGTTAAGAAAAGACCCGAAAACGTTTGACACATAGGATGTTAAAGCAACCGGGCGATAGTTAGAGGCTTGGGAATGGTCACTATTTTTTGGGACTGGCTGAATGAGAGCAAACTTGCAGCACGAAGGAAAGGAATAAGTTAAAAGACAAAGGCGAAAGAGTTTACCTAGGCAGGGTGTAAGCAAAGAAGCAGAGTTCTTGAGGACAACAGGAGAGATCCCATCAGGCCCATGTGCCTTGTTATTACTGAGGCCAGTGATGGCAGAAAATACCTCAGCTGAAGACATTTTAATGTCAGCCATGAAGACGTCAGAGGGGGGGGAGTGATGGAGGAACAGCACTGGTGGAATCGGGGGAGAAAGTCCGAGTGAAGAGATCTGCTTAGTCAGTATAAGAAATAGCTACAGAGCAATCAGATTAGAAAAGAGGAGGGAAGGATGACGAGGTAAAGTTGTTAGAAAGGTTATTGGCAAGGTGCCAGAAGGAGCGGGAAGAATCCGAGTTGGAGAGTTGAGAGCATTCAGTACGGATGAAATTATTTTTAGCCATGGGAAAAACAGACTCAGCACGATTCCGGACGGAAACATAAAAAAGATGTGATTCAGGGATGGGTTGGCTCCCGTACCTTTTATAGGCCCTCTCCTTGTTGTGAACCGCATTAGAACAAGCGTGATTAAACCAAGCCTTTCTTGCATTAGTCAAAAAATATGAGAAAGGAATGTATGCTTCTATGCCCGAGAGAATACTCTCCGTAATGTGCGATGCACACTCAGATGGCTCCTGACCATGGAAGCAATTGTCATTCCAGGGAAATCAAAGAAGTACTGCCTGAGGGCCTCCCAATCAGCAGCTCCAAAGTGTCACAACTGACGTTTTTTGGAGGGTCCCAGGCCCATACCGGAGCGATAGGATAGGTTGAAGAAATAAGGTTGTGATCAGAGGAGCCCAATGGAGAGCAAAGACTAATAGTGGAAGCAGAAGGATTTGTTGTAAGGAAGATGTCAAGTATGTTGGAACTCTCTCCAAGGCAGTCAGGGATACAGGTAGAGTGCTGTACATGCTGCTGTAGGTCATTAAGGATAGAAAAGGTGTAGGCTTGTTCAGTAGGTGGTTCAGTGAGAAGAGAGGAGAGGAGAGCCAAAGGTGGTGGTGAACACTGAAATCTCTTAGAATGGAAATTTTAGAGAAAGGAGAAATGGTACGATGTGTTCCACTGTAGAAGTAAGATGATCGAATAATTTGTCATAGTTAGTAGAATTAGGGGATAAGTAAATAGCACATTTATGTTTAGTCAGAGAATGATAGGAAAGCCAAAGCCAGAGAGCAGAGAATTCAGATGAATCAAGTTCAGGAACACGAGAGCAAAATAAGTCGTTGCATACTTATACACAACAGCCACCTTTGGTTGAAATGAGTATAGAGAAAGTGGGAGGATACAGAAAAAGGGTTTGCTATCAGTTGCCTCAAACAGCTGAGTCTCAGTTAAGAAGAGAAGGTGAAGTTTAGAGGAGAGGTGGTGCTCAACAGAGCGAAAGTTAAAGGAATGGCCGCAACTGCTGAAGAAATGAAGTTAATCAGACAGTGGTTCCATGCGCTCGTTGAGCCGTCACCGGGAGAGGGGCGGATTTGGGGGGCATTTATGGTTCCCCCCCCCCTGCTTGGGAACTCCGAGGCAACGTTATTAGAAGCCATTTTTTCCCCCCTAAAATTTTGAAGAAGTGAAGTGTGTAGTGTGCATGTAATATGGTGTTGACAGTTAGAGAACCTTGTACTGGAGAGCATGCTGGCCTACTCTCTGTTACTGAAACACTGAAAAAGTTCAGAAAAGGAGTAGGGTCAGGAAGTAAACCCAAGGGCTGATGGAATGGGAGCTTCAGCTCTCCCTGTCATCAGCTTTCCATCCACCTTGGGAGTACTGCCCTGCTCGACTGGTTCTACAGTCTACTCTGGTGCTACAGTCTGAGATGCCAGGAACTCTATCAAGAGCATTCTTATATTTATGGACACCAAACTGAGCGATCTCTGTTGAAGAGTGCAATTACGTGCATATAAACAGCATAACATGAACTACCATCAAAGACAGGATATAGACTTTGTATAAGATACTTAACAACACGGGATACAACTAGACAACATGAATAAACATTGCCATTTGAATATTAATGTAATTATTATGATCATATAAATGTTATATGCATATATTGCGTTAATTCGATATCTGCATTTACTGTTTAAGTAACCAACAAGTCAATTGGTCTTAGTATACGGTTTGACACGATAGCGTTGCTAATACCACAACATTACTTGAGGAATTCCACACAGTGTTCGTTAACCCGTCCAGTCTCGACCGTTTTTTTACCCAGCCTACCCCCAGGTCCTGACCGATTTTCGACTTTTTGTTTTTTGGCTGAAACCTTCGCTTATGGTGAGAAACATCGAAAATTCATAGTGAAATCGCGATCCAGGGGTTAGATATGTTGATACCTTACGTTTTCCTTCTTTTTCAGGGTACCTGGCTAAAGAAAACGAACTATGGAAGGGTTAACTACTTCAAACCACTTTAAATTACGTATTTATTTTATTTATTTGGTACTAATTTATGTGTAGTACAAGTCGACATAGGTTTTCACAATAATTTAGACGTTTATAAGCATTGTTCACTCACCAGTCGAGCAGGGCAGTACTCCCAAGGTGGATGGAAAGCTGATGACAGGGAGAGCTGGAGCTCCCGTTTCATCAGCCCTCAGGACTTGGTCCTGACCATCCCCTTTTGCTGAACTTTTTCATTGTCTCAGTAACACAGAGAGTAGACCAGCATGCTCTCCAATACAAGTTTCTCTAACTGTCAACACCAAAACTACATGCACGCTACACACTACACTTCCTTTTCAAAAAAAAAAAAAAAAAAAAATGGCTACTGAAAATCGTGCCTCGGAGTCCCCAGGGAAGGGGGAACCAAAAATGCCCCCACCATCCGCCCCTCTCCCGGTGACGGCTCTCGGAGCTGCCTGGAACCACCGTCTGACTCACTCCTTCATTTCTGTAACATTCGCGGCCTTTCCTCTAACTATCGCTCCGTTGAGTACCACCTCTTCTCCTCTAAACCACACCTTCTCTTTCTTTCTGAGACTCAGCTGTCTGAGACAACTGACAGCAAACCCTTTTCTATATCCTCCTACTTTCTCTATTCTCATTTCAAAGCCAAAGGTGGCTGTTGTGTATATGTACGCAACGATCTATCTTGCCCTCGTGTTCCTGAACTTGATTCTTCTGAATTCTCTGCTCTCTGGCTTCGGCTTTCCTGTCGTTCTCTGACTAAATATATCTGTGCTGTTTACTTATCTCCAAATTCTACTGACTATCAAAAATTCTTTGACTATCTTACTTCTACGATGGAACACATTCTATCCATTTCTCCTTTCTCTGAAATCTCCATTCTAGGAGATTTCAATGTTCACCACCACCTTTGGCTCTCCTCTCCTCTCACTGATCCACCTGGGAACAAGCCTACATCTTTTCTATCCTTAATGACATAGAGTAGCTTGACAGCACCCTACCCGTATCCCTGACCGCCTTGGAGAGAGTTCCAACATACTTGGCCTTTTCCTAACAACTAATCCTTCTGCTTACACTGTTAATCTTTTCTCTCCGTTGGGCTCCTCTGATCATAACCTTATTACCTTAGCCTGTCCTATTGCTCCAGTACAGCCTGTGGACCCTCCAAAGAAACGCCGCCTGTGGCACTTTGGAGCTGCAGATTGGGAGGCCCTCAGGCAGTACTTCTTTGAATTTCCTTGGAATGATTATTGCTTCCATGGCCGGGAGCCGTCTGAGTGTGCCCTGCGCATTACGGAGGTTATTCTCTCGGGCATGGAAGCATACATTCCTTTTTCATATCCTCTGTCTAATGCAAGAAAGCCTTGGTTTAATCACGCTTGTTCTAATGCTGTCCGCAACAGAGAAAGGGCCTTTAAAAGGTACCGGAGCCAACCCACCCCTGAATCACATCTTTTTTATATTTCTGCCCGGAATCGTGCTAAGTCTGTTCTTCGCTCTGCTAAAAACAATTTCATCCATGCTAAATGTTCCCAACTCTCCAACTCGAATTCTTCTCGCTCCTTTTGGCACCTTGCCAAAAACCTTTCTAACAACTTTACCTCATCATCCTTCCCTCCTCTTTTCTACTCTGATGGCTCTGTAGCTATTTCTTCTACTGATAAAGCACATCTCTTTGCTCAGACTTTCTCCTCCAATTCTACCGTAGACGGTTCTGGTGCTGTTCCTCCATCACTTCCCCCCTCTGACTTCCTCATGACTGGCATTAAAATTTCTTCGGCTGATGTATTTTCTGCCATCACTGGCCTCAATATTAACAAGGCATATGGGCCTGATGGAGTCCCTCCTGTTGTCCTCAAGAACTTTGCTTCTGTGCTTACACCCTGCCTAGGTAAACTCTTTCGCCTTTGTCTCTCAACTTATACCTTTCCTTCTTGCTGGAAGTTTGCTCTCATTCAGCCAGGCCCAAAGAAGGGTGACCATTCCCAACCCTCTAACTACAGTCCAATTGCTTTAACATCCTGTGTCTCAAAAGTTTTTGAATCAGTTCTTAACAGAAAAATTTTAAATAATCTTTCCTGTCACAACCTTCTTTCTGATCGTCAGTATGGGTTCCGTCAGGGACGCTCCACTGGCGATCTTCTCACCTACCTTTCAGACTCCTGGTCATCCTCCTTTCGGGACTTTGGCAAAAGCTTTGCCATTGCACTTGACATCTCAAAGGCTTTCGATCGAGTCTGGCATAAATCTTTGATTTCCAAACTGCCCTCTTACGGTTTCTATCCTTCTATCTGTGCCTTCATCTCTAGCTTCCTTTCTGGTCGTTCTATAGCTGCTGTTGTAGATGGCCATCGTTCTTCTCCTAGACCTATCATCAGTGGTGTTCCTCAGGGCTCTGTCCTATCACCAACTCTCTTTCTTTTATTCATCAATGACCTTCTATGCTGTACATCTAACCCTATCCACTCATATGCTGATGATTCCACCCTTCACCTTTCCATTCGATTTCCGCAATGTCCATCTCAGCAGTTACTTCAGCAAACAAGGGATGAGGCTATGGCACACCTAATGTCTGACTTGGCTCATATCTCCCCGATTGGGGTAAAAATAATCTTGCTATTTTTAATACATCAAAAACTCAGTTCTTACACTTATCAACCCGACAAAATCTTCCTCAGGATTACCCACCAATGTTTAATAATGTCCAGGTCAGTCCTGCATCATCCTTGAACATGCTAGGGGTTTCATTCTCTCGGGATTTGTCTTGGAAAGAACATATTACATCTCTTGTGAAATCTGCTTCCAAGAGATTAGGTGTGCTGGGCCGTCTCCGAACTTTTTTTACCCCTGCACAGATGTTGACCTTGTACACGGGTTTTATTCGCCCGTGTATGGAGTACAACTCTCATGTGTGGGGAGGCTCCCCACACGCAGCCCTTCTCAATAGGGTGGAGTCAAAGGCTTTTTGTCTCATTAACTCTCCTCCTGATTCCCTTCAACCTTTGTCTCTTCGCCGCACTGTTGCTTCTTTGTCTCTCTTCTATCGCTACTTCAATGGTCACTGTTTGTCAGGGGAAAATGAGAGTTTATCCTGGCGAGGTCGCCAGATGTCAGGGGAAAATGAGATTTTTACTCTGGCGTGTCGCCAGATGTCAGGGGAAATTTAAGTATTCCCAAGAAATAATGAAATATTGTATAATTGGTANTAAAGGAATGCACTCACTCGCTCAAACACTCAGATAACGGCTAAATATTTCAAAAAGCTTAGCCTAGGAAAAAACCAGAAAATACTGATCGGTATGGATGAAACAGAGCTGCTGTGACGATCACCAAAGTGGGTGGGGCTGCAGGAGACACGCCAATACAAGCTGAAATCTGAAACGCTAAGAAAGCACAGAGCCTAGGAAGGCGTCCCGCGTCGCGCCGTGTCTACAGACAAACTGAGCTCTGATTTGAATCGGCGGCGCGACGAGCGTGGGAGGTGCGCGCGCCGGCGTGTAACGGCTACCGCGCCAACAGTCAATTCAAATTTATGGGACTATGTCACGACTCACTCAACACAACGTTACAATGTAGAAAATTCGTGACACTGTTCCTCTGAACTGTTTGCTTGCATCCCTCCACCTCTACGACGGGCACGTAGTACCTGTCTAGGAACAAACTCTCATCCCTTTTCTGTCCAACTCACTAATGCAAGAGTTAACCGTTACTCCCAGTCCTTCATTTATGCAACTGGTCAACTCTGGAAGTGTCTCCCTCTGTCTGTATTCCCTACTTCCTATGATCTCCAGTCTTTCAAGCGCAGTGTGTTCAGGCATCTCGAAATGAATGGATCTTGAATTTGGCTTTCTTTTGTATTGTTTTTCCTTTTTCATGGAAGGAACAGTATGCGGGCCCTGGCCTTTGGTTCCTTCTTCCTTGCATAAAAATAAAAATAAAAAAATAAAAATAAAAAAACAAAACCCCAGTATATGGCATCTTCCTCTTCGACATTACCACCTCATCACTTCTGTTTGTTTCTACTTCTAGCTTCTTTGTTTCTTTGTCCTCCACCTCAGGAATCACTTTCACCATGAATTTCATCATTGGAGAGACCGTGGGGCAACATACATTTACTGGCCAGGTTACAGCTACCTGGTGAATTCCCCAGTGTGGGGGGGAGGGGGGAATGGGGGGGGTTAGGTGGGGCCAGGCAGTATCCCCGCTTGACAGCAGGTAGAGAAAGGTATCCCACATATGTCTACCAAAAATCACCCACGAATGTTGAAAAATGTGCACACAATGGGCCTTGCAGTTGAGTGATGTATGATGCACGTTGTTGGGTCTGTCCGCGGAAAAAAGTAGCAACGTGCATCGTACGTCGGTGGGACTCGGCAGGGTAATCCACCCAGTCCCGACCGATTTTTTACCCAACACACCATCAGAACCCGACCGATTTTAATTTTTTTTTTTTTTTTTTTTGCCCAAACCTCCTCTTTTGGTGAGAAACATCGAAAATTCATATAGAGATCGTTCTCCTGAGCTTATAAATGTTTCTACTTGTGACGAGTCAGCCTTACCTTTCATTCTCTCTCAATGTACGGCTTCAAAGAAAACGAACTATGGGAGGGTAAACTAATTCAAGCCACTTTTAGTTACATATTTATTTATTTGGTACGAATTTATGCGTAGACCAAGACTATATTAGTTTTCATACAATTATATAGGCAATAGAAGCATTGTTAAGTCACCAAACACATCCACATATGCCACCTTCCTACGAAATTACCACATCATCACTTCTGTTTGTTTCTTGCTCTAGCTTCTTTATTTCTTTTTCCTCCACCTCAGGAATCACGTTCACTGTGAATTTCGTCATTGGAAAGACCGTGGGGCAACACATCTTTACTGGCCAGGTTACTGCTAACAGGTGAATTGCCCAGTGTGGGGGGAGGGGATGTCAGGTGAGGCCAGTCAGTATCCCCGCTTGACAGCAGGTAGAAGAAGGGTTCCCACATATGCGTAACAAAAATCACCCGTGAACGTTGAAAAATGTGCAAACGACGGCCCTTGCAATTGACTGATGTACGATGCATGTCGGTGAGTCTGAATATGAAAATAAGTGGTGACGTGCATCGTACGTTGGTGGGACTGGGCGGGTTAACTCAGATACAGAGGGCCTCTCTCGCTCTCTCTCTCTCGTAAGACTTATCCTTTCCCTTCACAGTGCCTTTGCGTTGGTGGAATCCGGTTTATATGAGAAGTGGATGAAGTACTCCCTGGCCAACACCACCGCCTGTGACAATCCACCCATGGTCATCACTGTCACTACTGTCCTCTCACTCACCAACCTCTGGGTAACTATAAGAATGTGTACAGTTCTGTCAAGTATTGTCTATTTTTGTCTACCTGTCAATCTATATCCATTACCTGTCGCCTTAATCCTGCAAGGGGCGAGTACTAACAAATCGTCTCCTGGACATCCTGTCCTT
>JAGKTI010008804.1:0-15785 GCA_018397915.1 Birgus latro
CAGTGCAGTGCTGCCAACCTTGGGGAAATATCCCCAGATTTAGGGAATCGATGGTCCGAATGGGGAAAATGTCTCTCAATTTGGGGAAATTTGGGCGTTAAGAATTTATTGCGTAAATAATGCAATTTATCGAAAAAAAAATCAACAATACTGAATAAAAATAAGAGAAAGAGTTGACACTTTATTTACCAGATCGGAAGAAATTCAGTCTGCAATGTGTGAATATCGTGATACTGTGTGGGTGTGAACCTGAACCGAGCAGGTCAGACCCAGAGAGTAAACATATGCTAGCCGTCCATGTCCCACTCTCCCTTCGCTACGCAGTAGGCGGCTACACCTGCTGTACAGTAACCGTCACCCAGTCGCCCTCAGCAGTAAGTCACCACCAGTGTACTCCCTACTCATCGACACTTCCACAGACAGTCTCCATCCACGGTCTACAGTCGTCAGACTTGTCTGCTGTTCATTAGGTAGGCTATTTTAACGATGGTTTGGGAGCTACTGTACATGTATTAGAGGCTGTGAATATTTTGATGATAGATGATATTGGAAGTATTACAGTCATGTAAGCCATGAAGCCAAAGTAAGAGCGATATGCTTAATATCACTAAACTTTGAACTGGTTTCAAACTAGTCAGTAATTAGGCTACATATGTGAATTGCAGCAGTTTCCAAATTTGTCACAACTTGTTTCTGGTCTGCTCTGTCTTCCTCATTCAAGTGCCACAACAGAAAGAATTTTCTCAGCTGTGAACAACCTGAAAACAAAACAGAGGAACAGTCTTTCAACCAAAACACTTGCAGGATTTCTCCATTCCAAACGGTATTTGGGGGATGCTAGATGTGGCACTTTTTCTGTTGATAAATTAATAAGTAAAATGAATCTAGGTATGTATGAGCGTGATGCAAGTGAATCGGATTAATCAGCAACTAACATGATCTTAGCCTTCTTTTAACCAAGAGAGTTTTTTCCTTACAGAAATGTGAAGCAAAGTGTTATTATTTGTTATATTTGTGCAGTGTGCACATGAATATGCATAAAGTAATGCAAATAGCTTGTACACACTCTTGTTTGTAAAAAAAAAAGTATCTTTCCATCCAGTTTAATGTTTTCTTTCGTACCATAAGATACATTATTATGAGATGGGGAATTCTAGGGAATTTTTGCTCGAGGATTCAGGGAATTCTGGAGCACTTTGGTTGGCAGCACTGGTACAGTGGCAGAGTTTGCGTCTCGCACGCTGGTTGGCGCGGGACCGTTCGCCTCCCACTAGAGTTGTAAAAACAGGGAAGCGTTCACCAAGCCACTTACTACCTTGGCGGACATAAGGGGTGCTGTGGTTGAACCAGTGTCGCATACTATTATGCTTGCACCCAATCGGCTTAAGGCGGGCCGATTACACTTGGTTCACAGACTACACAAACATCCAGAGCCACTACAAAACAACAATTACACTCACAAGCACTTCTCAGTTCTCATCCTACACCTCCTGGAGCCGCCATATTGGACAGACGTCCTGCTAGACTGCTCTGCGAATACCCACAGCTAAGTGCTTGCTTCAGTGTTTTGCGTGTGTGATTACGATAGTGTGATAGTCCTGAGTTTGGGTGAGTGATCTGGTTGACTGTCTGGTCGCTAAGTGTATTTTGTGAAGTGTAAATACGGATTGTTCAACGTCTGTGAGTGGTGTTGAGGGTGTGTGTTTGATTGGCTTTGTTACTTCAGCCGTCTCCCGCTAGAGGGCCAGACGAGTTACCCTTGGAACGCTTTGTATTTTTATTTTTAGGTCTCAGAACCAATTTAGTGTTAATGAATTAAGATAGGACACTTTTCTACACCAGTGATCCATTATTTTATCACAGTAAACGATAAATTAGCAAAAAGAGGGACTGCGTCAGCGTTTGTTTACATTTTCGACACCCGGCAGTCAAGTTGATGTCTAGTTGTTATTGTTATTGCCCAACAATTTCTTTTTTCTATTGTTTCCTTTTTACTTGCACTAATTTTTACAGTGAAATATCTTTCCCGTTTCTATACAGGCAGGATATTATTGTATCTTCATATATCGTGACTTTTCAGGAAATAATTAACTTGTCTGTGCATTGTATGACCGTGTTGTGACTTTGTTATATTGCAGATTGTAGTATAATTTTATTTCCCCATTCCAGGTAACGGATAACTTTTCTTTCATTGTAATAGATTGCTGATAAATATTCTGTAGGTACATTGCCAACCAGTAAGGTAGTCATTCCTACATTATTATATTTCAGATTGTAGAATAATTTTATATCCCCATTCCAGGTAATGATTAACTTTCCTTTCACTGTAATAGATTGCTAATAAATACTCTGCAGGTACATTGCCAACCAGTAAGGTAGTCATTCCCACCTTATTGTTATATTTCAGATTGTAGTATAATTTTATTTCCCTAATCCAGGTAACAATTAACTTTCCTTTTAGAATGCCACGGAACATCATTTGCGTATCCTGCTTCGGTAGTTTTACTGGATCCTTATATACAGACCGTTCCAATGTTTGCAGGATGTGCAAACTACGTCAGAGCTTTGAAGATAAGCTGACCGAGGCTACAAATAAAATTAACAGCCTAACCCAGAAAGTTGATGTGCTTGAGGAGTTCATTGCGAATAATGTTGGTCATACTGTGGATGATAGCCCCACTGCTCGGCCAACCGCTGTCCAGGCTGACCATACTCCTCCCACTGTACAGAACGAGTTTCAGCCAGTCCGGAATGGTGCTAGGTTTGTGAGAAAAAGGAGCATAATTCCAGTAACCACATACAACAAATTTAAGATTCTCACGGAAGTAGAGGAAGAGCCCCACGAGGCATGGGTTGTGGGGGACTCCATCATCCGTGGTCAGTTGGTGGAATTTTGCGGCAGGGCACCCTCTAAACGAAAGCGTTTTTGTATTCCAGGTGCAGGAGTAGACAACATAACGGAGGCTGTGGAAGATGTTTTTGAGAATGCGGAAAATGACAGCCTTGTTATCATTCATTCAGGTACAACTGATGTCATGCTAACCCGATCGGAGGAGCTGATGGAAAAGTACAGAAAGATGATCCGACGCTACAAGTTGAAAACTAATCATATTTTAATTTCAGGCATACTCCCAAGGATTAATGCAGGGAATGCCTTCTTCAGCAGAGCATTTAGTGTAAATAACAGAGTCAAGACACTTTGTGTACAGGAAGGAGTTGAGTTCATCGACACGTGGAACCAGTTCTACGAGCAGCGAACACTATTTGCAAATGATGGACTGCACTTGAATGCTGTTGGTTCTGCCCGTCTCGGTCGTTTGCTTAGTGATGCCGTAAGTTTTTTCTGGAGAAAAAACAGACATCACGGGAGGCAAACGTAGACGTCATGCTGCCCGACAAATCAGTATGTAATGGAAGCCCCTCACATTGGAAAAGAAAACATATTAAAGCTATTCTTGTTAATGCGCGTAGTCTACGTAATAAATTTTCTGATTTAGAGGCCCTTGTCTTTACCGACGATTATGATGTAATTGGTATTACAGAATCGTGGCTAGATACTGAACAGAGAGATTTTCTAGCAGAATTTAATTTACCAGGCTATCACATTTTCTGTAGCGAAAGGAAGAATCGAACAGGGGGCGGTGTGTTGTTATACGTCAAATCAGGATTTCATCCAGTCGAAATTACCAAGCCATGTATTGGAAACATTGACACTATTTACATTCAGCTAAGAAATTAATCCTGTCATAAAATCAACACTGGGGTAATTTATTGTCCACCCGGTCAGCCACTCGACATCGATAACGAAATCTACAATCAAATTGCCGAAATATCTTGTACACAAAGCACGGTAATATTTGGTGATTTTAATTTACCAGTTCCAAAATGGGGAGAAGCCCTATCCTCACACACAGGGTTAGACTTGTATACAAACTTGCCGGAAAGTTCTTTATATCAATTTGTAAATTATCCGACACGTGGATCTAACATCCTAGATCTTGTCTTAGCCACATCAGAAAATGTAGTGAGTAACGTAATTGTAGGAGAAGAATTTAGTACAAAGTGATCATCGTATAGTTACATTCAACATTAAATTCTGTGAAGACAGTGTCAGGGCCAGTTGTGAGAAAGTGCCTGACTTTAAGAGAGCAAATTTTATGAAATTAAAGGCAATTATAGGTGCAGGCAACTGGCATCCCATTGTCCAAACTCTAGATATCAATGATGCTTGGAATTTTTTTACGGAAACTCTCAACAGTGCTGTCAGGTTATGCATTCCAATGCGCAACAGAAGGCCTGCCAAAAATTCTAAACCCAAATGGTGGAACTCCGTCATTAAACATTGTCTGAAAGCTAAAAATCTTGCACATAAAAACTATAATACCACAAAGAGTCAAAGTTATAAAAATGATTACGATGCCCTTCGACGAAAAGCCAAAAAATTAATTAAATGCAGTAAGAAAAACCTTGAGGCACATATTGCAAGTATCAGTAAATCAAATCCCAGAGAATTTTTCAGTTACATAAGAAGCAAAAAGGTAATAACTCCAACAATCGGTCTCTTGATCACAGATAACGGAGAGCACACTGATGATGAAACTATGATGGCAAAAATGATGAAACTATGATGGCAAAAATTCTTAATACGTTCTTCACGTCAGTATTTACAACAGAAAATATACATACGATTCCCACTGTTTCTCCCATTCCTATAGAAGAGGGCAACATAATTACTGACATCACAGTTAGCGATCGTGACGTACTGCTTGCAATAAACAAATTAAAAGAGAATAAAACACCAGGACCAGACAAAATATCTCCACGTGTATTGAAGGAACTACAGAATGAAATATCAAAGCCTTTGTCTGAACTTTTCAACTTATCACTTAAGAGCAGTAAGGTGCCACATGAATGGAAGCTTGCCAATGTAACCCCAATATTCAAAAAGGGCAACAGAGCCCAACCAGAAAACTACCGCCCAATTAGTTTAACATCGGTGATTTGCAAATTGCTCGAAACTGTTATCAGAGACAAGTTTGTGAAACACTTAGAAACAAACAGTCTCATCAAAGATTCGCAACATGGTTTTCGTAATAATCGCTCTTGCCTCACGAATCTGCTGGACTTTTTCAATGATATACTAAATATGTATGATGAGACTAAATCTGTTGATGTGGTCTACCAAGATTTTCAAAAGGCCTTTGACAAAGTTCCACACAAAAGACTCCTTCAGAAGCTAAAGGCACATGGTTTCAGTGGCAGTGTTCTTGGTTGGGTAGAAAATTGGCTGTCTGGACGAAAGCAAAGAGTTGTAATTAATGGAAAAGAGTCAGACTGGATAAACGTTACAAGTGGAGTGCCACAGGGTTCCTTGTTAGGTCCTATTCTTTTCTTAATATATGTAAATGATATTGATGAAGGATTGTGTTGTAAGATTTCAAAATTCGCTGATGATACTAAAATAGGTAACAGAGCAGATACAGCACTACAAAGGCTCATCAAATCTCATGCAATCACGCCTATGGAAGCCGCCCAGTTCCATTAGATGAAAATAAACCAACTCTAATGCATATCGGCGTTGTCAGTTTTACGTGGAATATTGTTCCTGCTAGACCACCGACATTGATACTCTTTTCACTTTCATTATGCGTACAATTACCATGTTTCCATCCGATATTGAGTTGTTGTTATAAGAGATTGACCCTCGAATATGGTGCTAGTCACAGAGGCGAGCTGTGGAAAGGATATTGAGCCTCAGTGTTGTCTTATTCTGTTACTGAGGTACAGGAAATCTGCCGCAATAGGACGAAAATCCCCACCTTGGTAAAGCATATGAAGCATATTTGGCGTTACCCATCCATTACGATGATGTATTTATATTGTTCGTGATGCCTCCAAAAGATTTTTTCATTTAAACATCTCTCTTAAAGACGAGATTAAATATCTTGTTTCTAACTCCACCAATAACAGCCAGAATCTGTACGTTAAATGAAATCGCCTGGTGGCGGCAAAAATGGAAAAATTAATTATTCGTGTTGAAGATATAAGTTCTAAGCATGTTAAGATCTGTGTGTGTGTGTGTGTGTGTGTGTGTGTGTGTGTGTGTGTGTGTGTGTGTGTGTGTCACCTAATTGTATCTTGACAGGAGTTATTCAAGCTCGTACTGTCTCGACGCCCGTGTATTAAATCAATTTAACATACATATCAACAATTTATGAATTGTTTTAGCACACACTATTTCATTTGGTAGTGCATTCCACTGATCAATTGCCCTATTTGGGAAACTGAATTTCCTTACATCTTCATCATCTCTTTTCATGTAGTTTTTTGCAGTGTCCTCTTGCTGATGCTTTCCCATAGGTTATATTCCCATTTATGTCTATTTTCTCTTTCCTTGATATGCATTCCTATTGTATAATCATGACTCCTCTCTCCTTCTCTCCTGTAGTGTTGATAGATTCAATTTTTTTAGTCTTTCTTCGTAGCTTAGATCCCTTAACCTTGGTACCCATCTTGTGGCGACCCTTTGTACTTTTCAGTTTTATCAATGTGTTTTTTGAGATGAGGATTCCAGACTACTGATGCATACTCCAGGGCTTGTCTGATGAATGATGTTATCTTTATCAGCATGTCTTCATTTATGTATGTGAATGCTATTCTCATATTAACATGCAGTGTATACATGTTCCATACCTTCTCACTGATGTGGTCAGTTGGCGATAGTCTGTTATTGATAATCGCTCCTAGGTCCATCTCTCTTTCTGATATGTTTAGGGTTGACCTTCCTATTATCTCAGTCTGGTATTTTTCCACTTTTATCTAACTTAATTACATAACACTTGTCCACAATGAATTATTTTTGCCATTTATTGCTCCACCCATGGAGATTATTTAATTCTCCTTGTAGCTCTCTGCAAGAGTCTGTGTTAGTAATTCTTCTTTATATTTTCGCATCATCAGCAAACATAATTAGATAGCTTCCATTTCCAGTGTTACATTCTATGTCATATACACTAAAAACATAATTGGGGCCTGCACTGAGCCCTGTGGAACTCAGCTAGTCACATCCCTCCATGATGAGTAATTGCCCCTTAGTACTGTTCTCATTTCCCTTTTTCTGAGAAAATCTTGCATCCAACAGAACAGGTTGCCTTGGATTCCTCCTTGATGGTACAGTTTCCATAAAAGTCTTTGGTGGGGTACTCCGTCAGATGCACTCTTGAAATGTAGATAGATGCTGTCCACCCCTTCTGCTTTCTGTAATGTTTCTGTAACTCTATCATAGTAGCTTAATAGATTAGTAACACATGATTTTCCCTTTCTAAAACCGAACTGCCTTTCAGTTGTCACACTGTGTTTTAGATGGTTTTCCCAAACTTTTCTAATCAGCTTTTCAAGTATCTTACTTAAATACTGGTTAGTGATACTGGTCGGTAGTTAAGTGGTTTCTGTTCATTCCCTTTCTTGAATAGGGGAACAATGTTTGCTTTCTTCTAAATATCAGGTAGTTTACCTTGACCTAAGGATTCCTTGAATATTAAGTATATTGGTCTACTTAACTCTTCTGCATATTCATGTAGCACCCAACATGAAATTTCGTCAGGATCATTTACTTTTCCTTTGTCTAATTTACTTAACTCTTCCTGTACTTTTTTTCTGATATTTGTATATCTGGTAATATGTGTGGACATGCATGTTCCATACTGTCTCTCTGAAAATTCTTTTCTTCTGTAAAAACTGATTGGAAAAATTTATTTAGTACCATACAAATATCTTTTTCTTGAGTATAGATGATCCCCTCGTTCGTATTGGACTGTATTTTATTTTTAACTTAGGTTTTGCTTCGGATGTAGCTGTAAAATAGCTTCAATTGATCACTACTTTTATTTATAATGTCTTCCTCAAACTGTCTCTGAGTTTATCTCCTTATCCTTGTATAACCATTCCTTGTCTGTTTATAGTTGTTACATGCCCTCTCACTGTTGTGTCTTCTGTATATATTCCACAGCAAGTCTCTTTTTTCTTTTGATTTTTTACATTCTGTATTAAACCATTTCATTATTTTCATTTCTGTTTCTTTGTGCTGTGGGATGTAATTTTGGACTCCTCTTTCATAAAATTCACGGAGTTTTCCATTTATAACATTTGAAATCTTGTCCTCTAAACTCCTTTTCCCAATCTATTTCTAAGAAGTACTTGTTTAGGTCATGGAAGTTGCCCTTTTTGTAGTTTACTCTTTTTGTAACTCTCATTACTTGTAACTATGTCATATGGAATTTTGAAGTTGCAATTTAATACTGCATGGTCACTTTTGCTGAATGGAGGGTGATACATTATATTATTATTTTCTTGCCTATTAAATGCATGATCTAGTATTGATGGATCATCAAGTACTCTTTTTCTGGTCTTTTCCTTTACATGTTGTGTTAGGAAAAACTCCTGCACAAGATCCAGGAGTTTTTGATCCCAACAGCTTTCATTGCTTCTTACATCTAGAGTATTCCAATTCATGTTTGTACTGAAGTCTCCAGTTAATATAATTCTTTCATATTTCTCTTCCATTCTATGTAGTAATGTTCTTAAATTCTGAATTGAACTTTCTGCCAGGCATTCATATTGTCCTCTTTCCCAAGTTTTTATTTTGGGTGGTATTTATAAAATAGCTACAACTGCTTTCCCTTCAGATGTGTTGATTTCTACTGCAATCAGTTGTGTGAGGGTATATATAGTTCTATTTCTTTGACTTGTAGATTTTTTTTTGTTAATATCATAATTTGTCCTTTTTAAAAAATCCTATCTCTTCCCCATATGTTCTATTCCTCTAAATTTTGGGTATCATTTGATACCCTTGGGGTTTAATTTTGTTTCAGTTAGGCAAATAATATGTGGTTCATTTTCTCTGGTATAGTCTTTTATCTCTAATAATTTAGATACTGTTCCATCTGTATTTGAGCATTTTAGGTGAGGAGACTGTAACACCAGTCGAGCAGGGCAGTACTCCCATGGAGGATGGAAAGCTGATGACAGGGAGAGCTGGAGCTCCCATTTCATCAGCCCTCAGGAATTGTTCTTGACCATCCCCCTCTGCTGAACTTTTTCAGTGTCTCAGTAACACAGAGAGTAGACCAGCATGCTCTCCAATACAAGTTTCTCTAACTGTCAACACCAAACTACATACACGCTACACACTACACATCCTTTTAAAAAAAATCCAAAAAAATGGCTAATGATAACCGTGCCTCGGAGTCCCCGGGGGGGGGGACCATAAATGCCCCCACCATCTGCCCCTCTCCTGGTGACGACTCTCGGAGCTGCCTGGAACCACTGTCTGACTCACTCCTCCTTCATTTCTGTAACATTCGCAGCCTTTCCTCTAACTTTTGCTCTGTTGAGCACCACCTCTTCTCTAAACCTCACCTTCTCTTTCTTTCTGAGACTCAGCTGTCTGAGACAATTGACAGCAAACCCTTTTCTGTATCCTCCTACTTTCTCTATTCTCAGTTCAAAGCCAAAGGTGGCTGTTGTGTATATGTACGCAACGATCTATCTTGCTCTCGTGTTCCTGAACCTGATTCTTCTGAATTCTCTACTCTCTGGCTTCGGCTCTCCTGTCATTCTCTGACTAAATATATCTGTGCTGTTTACTTATCTCCTAATTCTACTGACTATCAAAAATTCTTTGACTATCTTACTTCTACGATGGAACACATTCTATCCATTTCTCCTTTCTCTGAAATCTCCATTCTAGGAGATTTCAATGTTCACCACCACCTTTGGCTCTCCTCTCCTTTCACTGATCCACCTGGTGAACAAGCCTACATCTTTTCTATCCTTAATGACCTAGAGCAGCTTGTAAAGCACCCTACCCGTATCCCTGACCGCCTTGGAGAGAGTTGCAACATATTTGACCTTTTCCTAACAACTAATCCTTCTGCTTACACTGTTAATCTTTTCTCTCCGTTGGGCTCCTCCGATCATAACCTTATTACCTTAACCTGTCCTATTGCTCCAGTACAGCCTGTGGACCCTCCGAAGAAATGCCGCCTGTGACACTTTGGAGCTGCAGATTGGGAGGTCCTCAGGCAGTACTTCTTTGATTTTCCTTGGAATGATTATTGCTTCCATGGCCGGGAGCCGTCTGAGTGTGCCCTGCACATTACGGAGGTTATTCTCTCGGGCATGGAAGCATACATTCCTTTTTCATATCCTCTGACTAATGCAAGAAAGCCTTGGTTTAATCACGCTTGTTCTAATGCTGTCCGCAACAGAGAGAGGGCCTTTAAAAGGTACCGGAGCCAACCCACCCCTGAATCACATCTTTTTTATATTTCTGCCCAGAATCGTGCTAAATCTGTTCTTCGCTCTGCTAAAAATAATTTCATCCATGCTAAATGTTCTCAGCTCTCCAACTCGAATTCTTCTCGCTCCTTTTGGCACCTTGCCAAAAACCTTTCTAACAACTTTACCTCATCATCCTTCCCTCCTCTTTTCTACTCTGATGGCTGTGTAGCTATTTCTTCTACTGATAAAGCAGATCTCTTTGCTCAGACTTTCTCCTCCAATTCTACCTTAGACGATTCCGGTGCTGTTCCTCCATCACTTCCCCCCTCAGACTTCATCATGCCTGACATTAAAATTTCTTCAGCTGATGTATTTTCTGCCATCACTGGCCTCAATATTAACAAGGCATATGGGCCTGATGGAGTCCCTCCTGTTGTCCTCAAAAACTGTGCTTCTGTGCTTACACCCTGCCTAGGTAAACTCTTTCGCCTGTGTCTCTCAACTTGTACCTTTCCTTCTTGCTGGAAGTTTGCTCTCATTCAGCCAGTCCCAAAGAAGGGTGACCATTCCCAACCCTCTAACTATCGTCCAATTGCTTTAACATCCTGTGTATCAAAAGTTTTCGAATCAGTTCTTAACAGAAAAATTTTAAAGCATCTTTCCTGTCACAACCTTCTTTCTGATCGTCAGTATGGGTTCCGTCAGGGATACTCCACTGGTGATCTTCTCACCTACCTTTCAGACTCCTGGTCATCCTCCTTTCGGGACTTTGGTGAAAGCTTTGCCATTGCACTTGACATCTCAAAGGCTTTCGATCGAGTCTGGCATAAATCTTTGATTTCCAAACTGCCCACTTACGGTTTCTATCCTTCTATCTGTGCCTTCATCTCTAGCTTCCTTTCTGGTCGTTCCATAGCTGCCGTTGTAGACGGCCATCGTTCTTCTCCTAGACCTATCAACAGTGGTGTTCCTCAAGGCTCTGTCCTATCACCAACTCTCTTTCTTTTATTCATCAATGACCTTCTAAGCTGTACATCTAACCCTATCCACTCATATGCTGATGATTCCACCCTTCACCTTTCCATTCGATTTCCGCAACGTCCATCTCAGCAGTTACTTCAGCAAACAAGGGATGAGGCTATGGCACACCTAATGTCTGACTTGGCTCATATCTCTGATTGGGATAAAAATAATCTTGTTATTTTTAATGCATCAAAAACTCAGTTCTTACACTTATCAACTCGACAAATTCTTCCTCAGGATTACCCACTAATGTTTAATAATGTCCAGCTCGGTCCTGCATCATCCTTGAACATGCTAGGGGTTTCATTCTCTCGGGATTTGTCTTGGAAAGAACATATCTGCTTCCAAGAGATTAGTTGTGCTGGCCCGACTCCGAGCTTTCTTTACCCCTGCACAGATGTTGACCTTGTACACGGGTTTTATTCACCCGTGTATGGAGTACAACTCTCATGTGTGGGGAGGCTCCCCACATGCAGTTCTTCTCAATAGGGTGGAGTCAAAGGCTTTTCGTTTCATTAACTCTCCTCCTCTTACTGATTCCCTTCAACCTTTGTCTCTTCGCTGCACTGTTGCTTCTTTATCTCTCTTCTACCGCTACTTCAATGGTCACTGTTCCTCTGAACTGTCTGCTTGCATCCCTCCACTTCTACGACGGGCACGTAGTACCCGTCTAGCAAGAAACTCTCATCCCTTTTCTGTCCAACTCTCTAATGCAAGAGTTAACCGTTACTCCCAGTCCTTCATTTATGCAACTGGTCAACTCGGGAACTGTCTCCTTCTGTCTGTATTCCCTGCTTCCTATGATCTCCAATCTTTCAAACGCAGTGTGTCCAGGCATCTCGAAATGAATGGATCTTGAATTTGGCTCTCTTTTGTATTGTTTTTACCTTTCTTGGAAGGAACAGTATGCGAGCCCATGGCCCTTGGTTCCTTCTTTCTTGCATAAAAAAAAAAAATCAGCTTAATGACCTTTTTTATATACTTGCCATGGCTTTAGTCTACTACCTTCCTTCTTATTCCCTGCTGGTTTTGTACCACTTTTGTACCTGCAATATTAGTTGGTAAAAAAAAATGCTCTTCTCTTCCTCTGATCTTTCCTCATTCTTTGTTTTTGCTTCCTCCTCCTTCTCCTTTAGTATTTCCCAGTTCCTCTTGAGTTGGGCATCTTTTTATCCATACTTTTTTAAATCCCTCTTCCTCCATGAGTTTCCTGGCATTTTTTAGTATTTGGTCTATAGTGTTTGCACTATGGAAGGTTACTTTCATGGGCATTGACTTAATTCACTCATATTTCTCTAGCCTTTTATGTTCTTCTATATCTGTATTACAGATATCCTCTGATACTTGCTGCAGTACGTTCATTATATTTTCCATCTCCCTTTTGTCTCTTGCGATTCTGTTTTTTTTTCTTCTTCGCCTGTGCCACTGATTACTATAGATTTGTTAATCTCTATAGCTTCCCGGACTAGTTTTGTTTTTTTTATATTATTTCTTTCACTTCTTTTCTTACTTTTTTTTTCTTCTACTTTTGTATCTAAATCATTTTTTTTTTTTACTTCTAAAATTTCAGCATATGTAGAAAGTACCTCATCGTTGCAATTTCTTACAATTTCATTTATCCGTGTTATTTTCTTTTCAGTATTAATACTGTACTTTGATCTGTCAGACTGCTTGCTTGCCTGTTTTTTTCTGTGTCATTTCTGAAATCGTCTGCAAGTCTCTCATGGTTGACAACTGTACATCCCATTTCACTAGCCTTCATTCTCTGTGAATTATCTCAGCTGAATGTTCATCTGTTCTTGTGGTTTTCAGTTTAGTTCATTTATTAACCCGCCCAGTCCCCCCAACGTATGATGCACGTCAGCACTTTTTTCCATGCTCAGACCCACCGACGTGCATCGTTTGTCACTTAATTGCAAGGCCCGTCATTTGTACATTTTTCAAGATTCGCAGGTGACTTTTGGTAGGCATATGTGGGAGACCTTCCTCTACCCACTGTCAAGCGGGGATACTGCCTGGCCCCACCTGACCCCCCTCCCCCCTCCCCCCACACTCAGCAATTCACCTGTTAGCAGTAACCTGGCCAGTAAAGACATGTTGCCCCACGGTCTCTCCAATGACGAAATTCACAGTGAAAGTGATTCCTGAGGTGGAGGACAAAGAAATAAAGAAGCTAGAGCAAGAAACAAACAGAAGTAATGAGGTGGTAATGTCGTAAAGGAAGGTGCCTTATGTTGGTGTTTTTGGTGAGTGAACAATGCTTATATCGCCTATATTATTGTGTGAAAACCAATATAGTCTTGTACTACACATAAATTAGTACCAAATAAATAAATAAATACGTAATTTAAAGTGGCTTGAATTACTTAACCCTCCCATAGTTCGTTTTCTTTGAAGCCAGGTACCCTGAGAGAGAACGAAAAGATAAGGCTGACTGTCACCTGTAGCAACATTTATAAGCTCAGGAGGGCGATTTCTCTATGAATTTTCTATGTTTCTCACCAAAAGCGGAGGTTTGAGCCAAAAAAAGACAAGTTGAAAATCGGTTAGGTTCTGAGGGTGGGTTGGATAAAAGAGCGGTCGGGACTGGGCGGGTTAATTCTTCATTTCTTTCCTTCTGTTTGTGTCACTCATTCTTGATTTCATTGATTTCCGTATGAAAAGTTCTCTCTAGTCTATATACTTTTTAACTAACTTACTGTAAGCTTCCTTTTCAACAAGTTCTGCGAAGAAGTTGTCATCTTTTTTTTTTTTTACCTTTGTCCCTTCTCTTAGCACATTCTAAAGACATCTTTCCAAAATATGAAGCCATGTTACATAAAAGATTATCTTCACTTACAGTAATTGCATCACAGCCGTCTGCTCGCCTTGGTGTTGTCTAGCTGATGTAAGGAAACTCAGCACATTCCTTGACACTGATTCATAGATGTATACTTACTCTAGTGTAATGATGAGGGGGTGTCGCAGTGTAAAGATGGGGGATTTGACACCAGTCTAATGATCAGAACCTTAGAGATTATGGGAAATGTGGTAACGTGATCTTAATGACACTTTAGAGATCATGGGAAATGGGATAGCGTAATCTTATTGACAGTGCGTGAGCAGGTAGATATTAGTACCCTTCGTGGGCCGCTCAGTCTCGTCTGTACCACTCCTTAGAGGATGGCAAAATTTAAAACTCAAAATGACCTAACCTAAGATTTACTAGGTATTAAGAACTGAAAGACAGATTACCCTTCGAACTGTGAATGAACAAGCAGACAATGTATAATCAGGATCTGTATCTCCAGGAATATGAATCTTCACAAACTAAATCAATACTCAACATGATACTGATACACATGGATATAGTAATCCAGCAGTTTCTGATAGACCCTTCAGGAAGTAACCTAAAAAACATTACCATCAAAGAATTTTCTTAAACTAGATATGTACAATAACTCAAAAAATTATATACAACTAGACACAGTATTTAAATGGTCCAGCCGATATACACTTGGATTACATTAACTAAGAAAAGTGGGGGAATTTATTGTGAACAGACGTTCGGCAGCGGCTAGAACACTCGACCTGTGAATGATTGGGAGAGGAGCAGCAATCTCATTATTCAGTACAAGAGGGATCAGGGGAAATATCATCAGTTTAAATCAAATGTATATGAGGAATTACATTACATGAGTAAGAAAGGGGGAAGGGGGGGGAGTTTGGCACTAACCTGTAAACGATAGGGAGACGAGCAGCAATGACTCTGCTTCATGCCATATGTACTCGACAATCACAGTATCGGGAATTGGCTAAAACTTCAACTGATTACCTTGCAACATTAATGTCTCTTCTACGATTTCCAAAAAATACGAAAAATACGTTTGTACTCGACATACGTAGACAAATGACTTACAGTGTTTAAAATTGTTGTAATAGGCATACAGGAACTTTAATCATAACGAAGCCAAAACAAATGGGAATCCCAGCAGTCTATCCCCACGCCGGTTTATGGGCTTACATGACTGACAACACGATGCCAGTAACAAAAAAACTTTGCGCTTAGCAAGTGACTATCATCAACAGTCATAACTCAGACAACTCCCCATTCACCACTACATAGTTCAAAAGGGGAGCACTAATTACAGTCATGTAAATCTCTAGAACAGAGTATGAAGGAAGACATTCGCGATTGTTGATTCCTACTAAAACTTCCACGGTTATATGCCTTCGTTGAAAACGGCTGGTCCATATGTATAATAGTTAATCATATTCGTACTAATTCTTGACTTAGTCCTATCAATATTAGAATCATACTCACAACATGAATATCAACTAAGACTAAACTTAAATATAGGACTTAACGGCTAAACCTGAACTCTACAGACTATATTTACAACAATACCTAAGCTTACGAGTAAGATTACACTTACAATGCTAGCTTATACTACCTTGTACTTCACTTAAAATTATGGCACTACATTTAGGCTATATATATA
>JAGKTI010008804.1:15886-32556 GCA_018397915.1 Birgus latro
TCCGTACTTCCTTTACCCCTGCACAGTTGTTGACCTTATACACGGGTTTTATTCGCCCGTGTATGGAGTACAACTCTCGTGTGGGGAGGCTCCCCACATGCAGCTCTTCTCAATAGGGTGGAGTCAAAGGCTTTTCGTCTCATTAACTCTCCTCCTCTTACTGATTCCCTTCAACCATTGTCTCTTCGCCGCACTGTTGCATCTTTATCTCTCTTCTATCGCTACTTCAATGGTCACTGTTCCTCTGAACTGTCTGCTTGCATCCCTCCACCTCTACGACGGGCACGTAGTACCCGTCTAGCAACAAACTCTCATCCCTTTTCTGTCCAACTCTCTAATGCAAGAGTTAACCGTTACTCCCAGTCTTTTATTTATGCAACTGGTCAACTCTGGAACTGTCTTCCTCTGTCTGTATTTCCTACTTCCTATGATCTCCAGTCTTTCAAACGCAGTGTGTCCAGGCATCTCGAATTGAACGGATCTTGAATTTGGCTCTCTTTTGTACTGTTTTTGCTTTTTCTTGGAAGGAACAGTATGCAGGCCCGTTGCCTTTGGTTCCTTCTTCCATGCATTAAAATATATATATATATATATATATATATAATGTGTGTGTGTGTGTGTTATTGTTTTGCGATGTTGGATCGTCACTTAAATAACCTAAACGAGTTTGACCCATAAATAGATACAATTTAGGTATCCCCAGAGTGGAGCTTAGTGATGTATGTACGTCCCACTCGTGTGTTGTCTCTCCCGTGTGTGTTCTTACCTAATTGTTCGTACCTAACTGTATCTTTACAGGAATGAGTCAAGCTCGTATTGTCACGTGTATTAAACCATTTGTATTATACATATCCTAAAATTTATGAATAGTTTTGGCACACACTGTTTCATTCGGCAGTGCATTCCACTGATCAATTGCCCTATTTGGGAAACTGAATTTCCTTACGTCTGTATCGCCTCTCTTTTTATGTTCTTTTTTCCAGTGTCCTCTTCCAATGCTTCCCCATAGGTTATATATTCATTTATGTCTAGTTTCTCTCCCTAATTGCCCTATTTGGGAAACTGAATTTAGCAGTCATGATTAATATAAGGAGATGTGCTAACTCGGAGTAGCAAAAGTGTACTAATTATGTGGGGAAATCAAACACGACTGTTACATCTAACAAAGCTCAAGAAAACGAACTGTAAATTTATTAAAGACAAGAAAATAAATTTTCGTTACATGAATCATTTCAGAATCAAAGAAAGGGAAATACACTCACTCAAGCACTCAGACAAATAGCTAAATAATCAAAAACCTTAAGCCTAGAAAAAACAAAAGAAATACTGATCGGTAAAGATGAGACCGTCGCTGCTCTAGTCGATCACCAAGTTGGTGGGAGATTCAGGAAAACACCGATACTGCAGGATTTCAAATCACTCGCGTTGGGTACTGCAGACCCACTCTTCGTGACTGCTAAAGGACGACTGACTGTGTTTTTGAGCGTCCAAAGCAAGGGACGTGTGAAAGGGGCATGGCCAATTAACGGCCGAGGAGGCAAGTTCAAAGAAATGACAATTCAGAAATTATCACTCAGAGGAATGCACTGTCTGTACATAAAGACAATCACTCGCGAAAGAATGATGAAAGTTTTGACAACTTGATGCGAATATAAGTACGTAAGTGGACGGTTGAGAGAATGAGCGAAATCTCGTGTATTCAGAACTATCCGTCGCTCCCGCAAAATCAATCGATGTCACGATTTACAATACATAATTTCACGATGTAGAAAATTTGTGACAGCACCCAACCGGAAATTTCGTCAGGACCATATGCTTTTCCTTTGTCTAATTTACTTAAATCTTCCTGTACTTCTTTTTATGCTATTTGTATATTTGGTAATATGTGTGGGCATGCATGTTCCTTATCATGTTTCAAAATTATTTTCTTCTGTAAAAACTAATTGGAAATATTATTTAGTGCTTCACAAATATCTTTCTCTTGTGTATAGATGATCTCCTCTTTCGTCATGGACTGTATTTTATCTTTAACTTTGGTTTTGCTTCGGATATAGCTGTATAATTGCTTAGATTGATCACTACTTTTATTTATAATGTCTTCCTCAAACCTCCCTTCTTATATTTGTACAATAATTTCTTGCCTGTTTATAGATGATATGTGTCCTCCCACTATTGTCACTTCTGTATATATTCCACAGCAAAAATGTTTTTTCTTTTGATATTTTACATTCTGTATTAAACCATTTCTTTATTTTCATTTCTGCTTCTTTGTGCTGAGGGATGTAATTTTGCACTCCTATTTCATAAAAATCACAGAATTTTCTATACATAACATTTAAATCTTGTCCTCTAAGCTCCTTTCCCAATCTGTTTCTAAGAAGTACTTCTTCAGGTCATGATAGTTGCCCTTTTTGTAGTTTAGATTCTTTTTGTATCTCTCATTACTTGTAACTGTGTCATATGCAATCCTGAAGTTTCAATTTAATACTGCATGGTCGCTTTTGCCGAATGGAGGGTGATACATAATATTGTCAATGTCATTTTCTTGCCTAGTAAAAATAAGATCTAGTACTGATGGATCATAAAGTCCTTTTTTCTGGTGTTTTCTTTGACATGTTGTTAGGAAAAACTGCACAAGATCCAGGAGCTTTTGATCCCAACAGCTTTCATGGCTTCTTACATCTAGAGTATTCAAATTTATACTTGTATTGAAATCTCCAGTTAAAATGTTTTTTTTCGTATTTCTCTTTCATTCTGTGTAGTAATGTTCTTAAACTCTGAATTGTACTTTCTGCCAGGTCTTCATATTTGCCTCTTTCTGAGGTGTTTGTTTTGGGTGGCATGTATAAATTTGCCACAGATACTTTCCCTTTAGATGTGTTAATCTCCAAAGCATTCAATTCTACTTGTGAGGGTATATCTAGTTCTGTTTCTTTAACTTGTAGATTTTTTTTTCTTAAGATTATATTTCCTCCTCGTTTTCTGAAATTTCTGTATCTTCTCCATACTTTGTATTCCTCTAAGTTTAGGGTATTGTTTGGTATCTTTGGGGTTAATTTTGTTTCAGTTAGGCAAATAATATGTGGTTCCTTTTCATTTGTTTATTCTTTCATCTCTGATAATTTAGACACCATTCCATCTACATTTGAGTACATCAGCTTAATCATCTTGTTTACATACTTGCCTTAGCTTGAGTCTACTGCCTTCCTCTTTTTCCCCTGTTGGTTAAGTACCACGTTCGTACCTGTAATCCAATTACTTCGTAAAAAAAAGCAAAAATACTCGTCCTCTGATCTTTCCTCGTTCTTTGTCTTTGCTTCCTCCCTCTTCTCCTAGTTTTTTTGTTTTTTTGTTTTTAGGTTCTTTATTTACCATTCAGTACAAGTCCCAACACTCTAGGGAACACTGTCCCTGAAGGCCAAGGAGGGAAAGGTGAAAAATTTAAAAAATTCATCGTACCTTAGGGCATAGAAGGTATAGAAGTAATTATCATTACAAGCACAATAATGAACAAAGACACAATGACACATACATGGTACAAAGTTGTAATTATCATTACACATTTTGAGATGAGTAAAGTGGTACATAAATACACACGTATGTGCATATGTATGTAGAGAGAGACACATATGCACACATACATATACGTATGTATCTATGCATATATGCATATATTCACGCACATGTAGCCATAGACATACTGCGTGTACAGGACAGGTACGCATGTATATGGATATGGGTATGTGTACAGGCGTGCATACATATACATATGCTACATGCACATATATATGATATATTCAAATATACAGAGACAGGGAGACATATACAATACTGTATATACAAGGTACATATACACCCTAAGTGGATACATATACATAGTCACATACACAGGTATATTGATAGACAAAGACGATATGCATTATAAAATTACCACTCGATTCAAAGTCCCAGCACTAGGACAATACATGCACGTGCACCTGATGTGTACAGTACGTTTGTGGACAAAATACACACACACACACACGACCCACACGCATGCACGCACAGCATGGGCTAGGATCCAAATAAAAGAAACCCTGAGATCAAGAGCATGAGCGTGATGGAGGCAGCAGTACAGGGAGGCGAAGAGAGGGGAGGGGAGTAGGGGGGGGTTGTGAATTAGGGCAAGGGCAGCTTTGGAATCGCTGATGATGAGACCTGGTAGGTGATAGGAATTTTTACATAGGAAAGCAAACAGCAACAGACCTTCTGGTCCCTTCGAGGCTGCTTGTTACAGAGAAGGCTATGACTACAAGATCTATCTCTACATGCTGAAGGATAAGGATAGTAAAGCAAGAAGGCTCCCCCCACCTCCAAACCCTCCAGGAAAAAAGTGAGAAAAACTGACATGGAAATTTCATAGGAAATACTGGAAAGGAAAGGTCACACTTTATACTACTTTCTGTAAGCTACCTGTCTGAGTAACCTGAAAGAGAAAATAATCAAATAAACTAATAGCTACGGTATGACATTATAAACGGGTACGTTGAGTTAATGGAGCGTCTGTATGCATAACAATGTGAATACAGTAATCCCGTGGTCTCTGTTGGACTCTGCGGTAATTCAAAAGATACAGATACACGTGAATATAGCTCATTAATCCCTTGGTCTCTGTTGGACTCGGCGGGAATTCAAAAGTTACAGATACACATAGATATAGTAATCCCGTGGTCTCAGTTGGACTCTGCGGGAAGGAAACTTAAAACATTTTCACCAGAACTACAAAAGTAAGTTATTCGGACAGAAAAAGAGTTAGCTGAGGATTCTCGTGCAAATATTTGTCTATTTTGTTTTTGAATGTCTTAATTGAGATGCTGTTCACGGTATCTGAGGGTAATCTGTTCCAGATATTTACAACTCTGTTGAAGAAGAAGTATTTTGTTTCATGGGATTGGAAACACTTTCCCATAATTTTGCAGCCGTTACTGCAGATGGTTCACACTGGGTACCGCTGCCCAGTTGGGAAGGCGGTGGGAGGTGAAGACAGGGGAAGCAAAGTTAGTAAAGGCAACGCAAACAGCTCCTGCCCGGCTACTAGCGAGGACAGAACCGTCAGTGTAGACGTGAATAGAATAGGAAGGGTAGGTGCATGCTACAGAGTTAAGGGTTTCAGTGGTGGAGAGTTGTGAGGGGATTGGTTAATGGTCAGACGCAGTGGCAGAAGGTGTGTAGTGCACAGCACGGGTCACACATGTCCAGGTAGGGAGCAGAGGGTCAGTAGGGATGGAAGTGACAACATCAGCACGGATACTGATGGGATCACAGCCAGAAAGCTGGAGAGGACAGTTGAGTGCTAAACAAATTCTTTTTAGTCAGGATGCCAGGCCTGGCAAGTGAGTATGCCGGATCCGGTCTAGGTGAGTGGAATCTGAGAGAATGTCAACCAGCTGTAAGGAGAAGGATGAAGCAGGAGACGGAAATGTGCTCAGGCACTGTGTGGCAAAGCAGACTCCAACCATATGGATGCGATCAGTGATGGGACACAGATTGGGTTCATGGAGCATGTTGACTACTCTGGCAGATCTAGGGCAGCGACGAATGAGAAGCATTGCCCGATTTTGTACCACTTCAAGTGGTCAGAAAGCTGTGCTGGGGGGACAAGAGAGAGAGGGACAGCATGATAATCAAGAAGAGAGTGAATATATAATAGGTAAAAAGATTGAGCGACAGGGATCCTAACCTCATGCGAATCATAAGTGAGCATGCCAAGGAGTTTAAGTCTGCGGTGGAGGTGGGTGCAGACAGTGGATACATACTGGAAGGGGTTAAAGAGGGAAGAATGAGGAATTCCGAGTATGTATAATCCTGCACTACCTCAAGATGAGAGCCGAGGAGGGTTATGGTTGTGCAAGCAAGCCTATAAGTGATGAATCGAGTAAACAATTTTGTTTTGGCAGTGTTGATAATCAACTCACAAGCAGATGCAGCCTGGTTGAACTTAACTAAGAGACGTTAAAGAGTGATGGGAGAAGGGGAGTCGTTGCGGATGTCATCAGCATAGGTTAGGATCAGAGTGGAGCCAGGGATAGGACCTAAAAGATGGAGGAGTCTTTTCATGAGAAGATTGAAGACAAAGAGGCTAAGTACCCTACCCTGAGGTGTGCCAAGATTGAAGGGTCGGTAATCACTAACCACACCTCAAAACAGAACCCGAGAGTGACGATGGGACAGGTAGCTTTCCAGCCAGCAGAACAGATGGCCCGAGACAGCCAAGTGGGCAAGTTTGTCAAGGATGACTTCACGGTTTGCGACGTCGAATGCAGCTTTGAGGTCAATGAAGGCTGTACAGAAGGAGGATGTGAGGTAAGTGAGTAATTCTGCAAGGCAATGTTGTGTGCTTCGGCCTGGGAGGAAACCAAAGAGATGGGGAGAGAGCTGGTACTGAAGAAGATTGTGGAGCCTTGCTAAAAGAATTATCTCGAGGACTTTGCAGATGCAGGAATTAGGGAAAAGGATTAAAGAATCCCCGAGCTAGACCTTACAATGAGATCATATGGCCCCGCTAGGTAACAGGAGGGCGCTACCCCTCCCGGCACGGCGGTCCCGGGCGCGGCTCGAACTCGTGACCCCCGGTCCCAAGCTTGATGCTCTACCTCTGAGCCACCGTGCCAGGAATTAGGGAAATGGGATGGAGATCAGAAGAATTAGGCTAAGGGATGGGGATGATGGTTCTATGGGTCCAGTCTGCAGGGAGACTACTTTCAGAAAGACTCAAGTTGAACGTGGGAGTAAGGGATTGCCAGGGACTTGAGCGATGTGTATCAGTGTTGTGTAGGTGATCCTCTTATCACTCGGGGCAGTTGCCGTGCCTTGCAATAGTGCAAAGCGCAACTCATCACTGGTGATGGGGTGATCATTGAGGGGAGAGGGCGTGCAGTGAGCCTCTGCAGTACGTGTTAGCCTGTTTCCGCTTGCAGCCGAAGGGTGAGGCTTGATGGGGGGAGGCAGGGATGTCAGCTGAGATTCAGTGGACCATTTGTCAACTAGGTTCTTGGCATATTCCACAGGATTGTGGTGGAGAGGAGGGGAGGGGGACTTGCATGACTGAACAGCTCAGCTAAGAAGCTGCCAAGCATTAGATCAAGAAGTGTGTGCATTAATATGCTAGAGAAAGTCATGCCAATTCTCCTGGCGAACATTGTGTTTGGGGTCAAGGGAGGACCTGGCTGTAGTGTGATAGGAGTGGAGGTTGTCAGCAGTGCGGTCAGCGAGGTACACAGCCGCCGCTCGCCACACGTCCTCCTCGCTGTCATGTAGACAGCGATCCCGTACCCTCTCCCCGGCCTGCCGAGCAGAGGTTTTCATATGGTTGACTTGCAGCACGTAATGATCATAGGTCTGTACTAAGGCAGTTAAGGATGTGTAAAGTTCAGTTTATGTGGTGAACGAATGACTGGCAAACCAAAGTCATGGAAACGATGACCAGCAGGAGAAGCACGGGAAGCATCAAATGATGGATGAGACACCTTAAAATCGCCCAGGTAAAAAATAGGTGAGGAGCGGCGGGTAGGTGAAGTGGTGGGGTCACCCCCAGGTGGACTGATGTAGACGTTACATATACTGTATACAAAGAGGTATCGTTGACAGTAAGGCGAAATAAATGAAAGAGGGAGGAGTGACAAGAGGCAGGTGATCTGGTAATGAGTGTGTGAGGAACTGAGTTACGAATGTATGTAATCCGGCCTTGGCCAGAATGGGTAGGAGAACAGTGGTATCCCCGAAGCTTGGATGGGAGTCTGGGGCGACGAGGGTGAGGGAAGACCTCCTGAAAGTAGACAACAGCAGAGTTCTGAGATGAAGCAAAATGAGAGGGGTCAGCCAGGAGTCGTTGGACGCTCTGTATGTTCCAAGATAACACTGAGTATCGTCTGGGTGTGGGAGCAATTAGGACAAGGGGGAGACGGAGAATTGTCATGAGAGGGTTGGGGAACAAATGGTTAGGGAAGTGGGGGAAAGGAGGAGGAGAGTGGGTGGGGAGGTAGTAGAGAGGAAGGTCCCATATGTGCGGTTGCCGTGAGAAGGGGAGGTAGGGGGAGGTGTGGTAGGGAAGGGGGTTCCAGAGAGGCGAGGATGTATGGGGGAAAGGAGTGGGTGAGGGAGTACAGATAAGGGAGCCTTGTGTGAAACAGTGCCATGGAGTAGGAAGAGTTTGGCCAACCGCTCTGCTGGGCGCCATTTTGCATGTAAACGTCACCGACCGGGCGTATGAAAACAATACCCAAAGTACAGTACAAGCAGAGTTGTAAAAAGTACCCTGCTTTTGACATTTAAGTAAAAGTATTGTTACACTGACAAAATATTACTCAAAGTACAAGTGGAAGTACCCAAAGCTAAATGTACTCAAGGAAAAGTAAAAAAGTACCTTGTTCATGAAGTAAGGAAGAGATGGGCGGAGTATTTTGAAAAACTGTTAAATCTAGAGGAGGAAAGGGAGGCTGAGACTGTGGCAGATGGAAGGGTGCAAGGAATAGATGCATTGGGAGAGTTGAATGAATCTTTGATCACGATGGAGGAAGTGCAAGAGGCAGTAAAGCAGATGGAAACAGGGAAAGCTGCAGGTATGGATGGGTGTGCTGTGGAATGCCTTAAAGGTGGTGGGGCGGCTATTGTTGACTGGTTAGTAAGATTGTTGAATGTGTGCTTTGTGCAAGGTGTGGTGCCAATTCACTGGGCAAGTGCTTGTGTGGTCCCATTGTACAAAGGTAAGGGTTTATCGCCCTTATGAATG
The DNA here is from genome assembly GCA_018397915.1 of Birgus latro. Lineage (NCBI taxonomy): Eukaryota > Metazoa > Arthropoda > Malacostraca > Decapoda > Coenobitidae > Birgus > Birgus latro. Next base: position 24,654 of record JAGKTI010008804.1, read on the forward strand.
TACTAGCTTTAGAGGTAAAGTCTGTTGAGTGTTGTAGGCAAGGTGTATGGTAGAGTGTTATTTAAGAGAGTTAGAGAGGGTACAGAGAGAGTGATTGGTGATGAGCAGTGTGGCTTTAGGATAGGGAGGGGATGTGTGGATCAGGTGTTTGCTGGGAGACAGGTGTGTGAAAAGTATTTGGCGAAAGGTAAGGATGTGTTTTGGGCATTCATGGATTTAGAGAAAGCATATGATAGAATTGATAGGGAGGTTTTGTGGAATGTTTTAAGATTGTATGGGCTTGATGGCAGGTTACTAAAAGGAATGAAAAGTTTTTATGTAAATAGTGGAGCGTGTGTAAGAGTGCGAAATACTGTGAGTGATTGGTTTCCCGTGAGAGTGGGGCTGCGGAAGGGATGTGTGATGTCGCCTTGGTTGTTTAATATTTATATGGATGGTGTTGTAAGGGAGGTGAATGCAAGAGTGTTAGGTGGAGGACTGAGTCTGGTGAATGATGGCAGAGAGTGGAAACTGAAGCAGCTGCTGTTTGCGGATGATACTGCACTGGTGGCTGATTCAGAGGTTGGCAGAGGAGTTTGGAAGGGTGTGTGAAAGAAGGAAACTGAAAATAAATGAGAATAAGAGTAAAGTGATGAAGTGTACAAGGTTGGTAGATGGTAGGAGGATGAATATAGTTTTGAATGGTGAGTTGCTTGAGGAGGATGTTTTAAGTATTTAGGGTCACATGTTGCTGTGGATGGAAGAATAGATGCAGAAGTGAAGTTTAGAATGAATGAAGTTGCAAAGGTGCTGTGAGGAATGAAAAAAGTGTTTAGATGTCATTCACTCAGAATGGACGTAAAGAGAAGGCTGTATGAGGGTATTGTGGTACCAACTGCGTTATATGGGGCTGAAACATGGAATATGGGTGTAGCAGAGAGGAAAAGTTTGAATGTAATGGAGATGAGGTGTCTGAGGAGTATGTGTGGAGTGACGCGTATGGATCGAGTGAGAAATGATGAAGTGCGAAGGAGAACTGGAATTGTTCGGGAGATGGCTGATCGAGTTGAGCAGAGGGTGTTGCGATGGTTTGGGCATATGGAGAGAATGGATAATGAGCGATTGGTGAAAAAGATAACTAGATCTGATGTGAGAGGTGTAAGGCTGAGAGGAAGACCACGAATAGGATGGATGGACAGTGTGAAGAGAGCGTTGGATGTGAGAAGGTTGTCTGTTGAGCAAGGAAGAGTGGCTGTGCGTGACAGTAATGAATGGAGAGAAATTGTGAATGAATAAATGATGACGCAGCCCTGAGGGGATATTCTCCTGCATTTTGTCTGCTCAGCTGATCAGGTCAGGTGTGGGTAAGGGGCTGGATCCATTATGATGTGGCAGGGGTAAACCAGCTTTGCTGTCGGGCCCTGGTGCAGATGTCACTGACTGCACTGCGTAGTTGACCCTCGTGCGGTGTGGTGCGGTGAGGATCTGTCTCTTCTCCCCTTTAGGGCTAAGATGCGAATGAATGTGTATGAGTGGATGAGTAAATTGGTAGTGTGTTGACCTGTCTCAGCTACCTCCCTTTTCTTGGGGGAAGCAGCCTAGGTATATAGTATGGATATTGTCTGTCACTGTGTATATACATTAGTAGTACTGTTACACTAAGTACTGTTAAACTAATAGAGTAAATGTTTGACTCACTGATATTAACTGTAGAGGGAATACTGGCTAGGGTGCTGATGATGATGATAATGATGTTGGCTGAAGAATGTTGGTAGGGTTTGATTGAGGTAGGTCAGGGTCCTGGTATGTCTGTGTCAGCACTCGGTGTCATTACATCTGGGGTCAAGACACTTGCTCGCCTCTCCTTGGTGGTGGAGATGATAACAGTGGTGTGAAGTGGTGGAGGGTAGAGGAGGGAGGAATGGAGGTCAGGTGTGCTGATTCATCACCAAGCTGGGTCAACACTATTGGCACAGTACAGATGCACTTCCTCCTTTCTCACTTTGGCTTGTTATCATTTGTTGTTTCTCACTTCTTTGTTCACTTCTTAACTTGTGGTGTTTGAGTTACCTTTCTTGTTGAGATTAACTTGTAGGCTTGTGGAGTTGTTGGTAGACGTAGTTTATTGCTGCTACTGTTTCTTGTAAATCGTGAAGTTATGGCTGAGGTGGTTACGGGCGTGTCTTGTTTGTTTGATTCTGATTATTGCTTGTAGAGGAGTCGTAGATTGCTTTGATTGAGATGTTAATCGGCTTCGTTTACAACTCGCCACCACTGTCAGTGAACATAGTGAGATAGATATCGTAGTTTACCGTTGTAGCGGTTCAAGAGAGAAGTCTGCCGCATATATCAATTAATGTATAAACTAGCATCGATGAGCGTTGCATAAACTCGTAAGGCATAGTTTGTCGTAGTTTACCGCTGCTCCCAATCTCGATTGCGTAATTTGTGGGAATTAAAGTTATGAGGCGTCGTGGGGCTCGAATTGTAGTATGATTTGTCTTCTATTACCGCTTCCACCAATCTCAGTAGCATAGTCGTAGGTACTTGTAGGGAGATAGGGAAGTTGATTGTGGATCATCGAGCACAGCCAGAATAAAGTTGTGAGACGTAGTATGGCTCAAACTATCACTGCAAATTACAGTAAATAGTGGGATGTTGGCTAGAGTGAATAAGGTAGGTCTCTCTATCTTTTACCTCCCCCTTTTTGTGTATCAACGAGGTGAGTTACAGCACTCTTGGGTAGTTATATCGAATAGTGATTTACAGCACAACTTAGCATGACGGCCACAGTCTCCTAGCTGACCCTCGTGTCAGGCCTTCTCTCTAGCTTCTTTCTCCCCTTTCTGATCTGAAGGAAATCACTCTATTATATACTGCTCAGAGAGGATGTTTAGTGAGGTAGTGTCTGATGGATATCCTGTTCACGTGGTCTAAAGGGCTGGTTATTCCACGTGTTTGAATACGTCATCAAACTCTTGGTCGTCTGGGAAGAGGATGTTTGAAATACATCATATATTAAGAATTCTTGATGGTCTGGGACAAGATTGTGGATAGACATTATGTGAATTGACATTCCTAGTGAGAAGCTGTGTCTCCAGCAGACACTACATCCTGTACACTGTGTTTATGAGATATACAGTACACTAGTGCCTATATAATGCCTACACCATGTCCTCTCGTTGCTTCCTCATCCCATACAAACAGATCTGTCACTCTTGTGTACTCCCATCATGGACCAGACCACCGCAATCATGTCGACCCTCTCTCTTCTTTCATTCTAAGGAAGGCAGACCCAGCTTTTCTAGTCTTTAGTTGCATAATAGATCTGCCAGGGTAAGGACCATCTTGGTTGCTGCTCTTCGTATTCTCTCGATTTTGTTTATATCTTTCTTTTTATGTGGAGACCACACCATTGCCGCATATTCCAGCCTGGGGCAGATCATAGCCACTATCAAATTTTTAATTATCTCCTCATCCACATATTGAAATGCCACTCAAGAGCTTATATATCTCTATGACAATCCTGATAATGTGGTTTCCGGATGACAAATTATCCTGGACCAACACTCCCAGGTCCTTCTCTTCTCTTACGGGCTCTCCACCCTGAGCCCGTGTCACATTCGTGTGACAAATCTCAACAACAACAACAACAACCTTCTCTTCTCTCACTTTTGTGATTGGTTCCTTTCCCATCGAGTAATTCAGTGATGGCCTCTTTGTACTTTTACCCATTTTCAATATTTTGCTTTCAATTTTTTTTTCATTGAATTTCATTTCCCATATCCGGCTCCACTCATAAATCCTGTCCAGATTTTCCAGCAGCATTTTACTATCCTCTTCAACTTCTATTGTCCTCATGATCTTTGAATCATCTGCAAGTCAGGAACATTACAGGCGCCAGCACCGAGCCCTGCGGAACTCCACTTGTTACTCCCCTCCACCCTGAGGAACTCCACTTGTTACTCCCCTCCACCCTGACACCTTGTCCTTTATTACTGTCCTCATCTGTGAGTCTGTCATGAAGTCTCTCATCCACTCCAAGAGGTTCTCTTTCTGTCCTCCTATGTTCTCCAATGTCCACATTATTTGCTTATGGAGTTCCTTGTCAAAGGCTTTCTCCACATCTAAGTACACGCAATCCATCCAATTATCTCTCCCATAACACGTCAATCCTCCTTGAGTAGAAGCTCAACAAATTAGAGTCACACGACCTTCCATTTCTGAATCCAAACTGACACTCTACCAAAGTGTTTATCTCCTCCAGATATTTTATCCACCTGTCTTTCCAGATTCTCTCAAACAGTTTTGCGACCATGCTGGTCATGGATACTGGTCTATAATTCAGGGACACTTCCTTGTTCCCTCCTTTGTAAATTGGTATCACACTGACCCTCTTCCATTCCCAAGGCACTTTCCCTTCTTCCAGAGAACACACAATTAACCCTTTGAGATTCCGATGATGCATTTTCGAGTTATCATAAATCCAACCGTTGAGATTCTGATTATTCGAACTTGAGTCATACAATACAATATATATATTTTTTGCATGTTTTCCATCTATCTGGCCTTGTTCCACATACACTATCCTCTTTATCCTTTTCCAACTATTTGTTTCTATAGTGATGAGTACATCAGATAGGTATGCATAATCAATAGGTTTTTACCATGAATAATATCGATATTACCAGCATGGATATTTGTCAGCGTGACAGCGAGAGCTTTCGCTTTTCTCTGTGAAAAGTAACATAAGTTGCCTTAACCTATATATCAGTAGAAAGGTAATTTACTGTCTATTGACATGGTGCTATCAAATTTCACGTAACTCTAATACTCATTTTTTTACAAATATTTTTCTACGGAAGGGTGAGCAATTTTTCCTTTTCGACTAAATCCTACTCGTCTTATTGGCCTTTTAGTTATCGTTTTACCTTTTTCAACCATACTGCGATAAAGAGCAACAATTCAGCTTGAAAACGGTACCATATTCATTAGTCTACCATAAAAAAGTTTGTGTACAGCGACCGATTAAGTACAAATATCGCGCACGACGGCGGGCTCTACTGTATGTGCACCAGGCTGAATCTGGCACAGACACAGTCAGCGGAGGGCCGAAAATCTCAAAAGGTTAAACTGTGAATCTATTTCGCCAGTTGTTTTCTGCATTCCTTTAGTATCCAACTAGAGATCTCATCAGGCCCTGGGGCTTTCCTTACATCTTGAGTTTCCAGTAATTTGTACGCTTCCTGCACTTCCACTTTTGTATCTTTTAACACTACATTTCTAGTCACTCCCTTCCCCTCCACAAAATCACTCTCCTTAGTGAAAACTGTTATGAGGCATGTTTAAGGCTCAACTGCTTGCTCCTTGAACACGGCACCCAGAACAGGGTTCTCTTTCTAGACCGGGTTAGGTAGAGAAACTCAAGGAACAGGGCATAAAAACCCTGGGTAACCAACCTTGCACATACATTGCCTTATTTCAATACACTGAATGCAGTACAAGGACAATTCACAGTACTCTTTACAATAATGTGGCACTGTCAGGACCGGAGGACTCTAGTTTGGGTGATGTAGCCTTAGGCGGCTACAGGTGACAGCCCGGGGTTCTGGAGGTCCTGTCAGCACCAGTCGAGCAGGGCAGTACTCCCAAGGTGGATGGAAGGCTGATGACACGGAGAGCTGAGCCGGTACCATCAAAAATACTTAGTATCGCTAAGTACACTTAGCAGACGAAATTTTTCACAAGTTGCACTTAAGTCTGGGCAGAATACTTAAGTGATACCTACCAAAATACTTACTGGCCTTAAGTACACTTTGTAGATGACGAACTTAAGTACCCCTGATGAGGTTACTTAAGTGCTTCTCATTTTACTCAGTCAAGATGCCCGCACAACAAAAACGATGAGGGAGAATATGAAGGGTGATAAATTATAGAGAAACAGGAAAGAAAGCCTATTTTGGGCCTATGTATGACATTTCCAACGAATTAATATATGAAAATAAGACCAAGTTGAAATAATATTACGGTATAATGATAGATTTGGAGATGTTACGCCACAGACAAACAACCTATGCAAGATCACTAGTGCAGAAGTGAAAGTATTTGCAATACTTTGTCACTTAGAAATTAGAAAGATGCAGCTGTTTAATGGTGATAATCCTTGTCTTCTCTTTTCTCACATATAAACAATTTCTCTTAAACATCTTCCCATCGGACGTTTTCCGCCATTCAGCCATAACTTATCGGTCAAATATAACAAAGTTTGTGTTGTACGGTTACAAATACTGTGGCTGTTTTGCTGATGAAAAAATGCAGAGAACAGTATGCCACACTAACCAAAGAATAATCTTTTGTGACGTGATGGAAGCGATTTGCAAATAATGTTGTCTCAACATTCAGCTGCAGCTCTACTCCATGGTGATGAGTCTTCATTACCAGTATATTCATTCAGTAAATTAGTGGGTATGTATGTACAAAATAACCGCAAAATGTTCTGTAAGCAAATTAAATGGAAAGCCGATCATAACCTTACCCAATTTTGTCAAAAATTTAGCTGCAGCTGTGCGTGCCCCCATGGTAATAACTCTGTATCATAATCATTCAGCAAATTATAATACACTTGTAGAATAACAGCAAAAAGCAAGAAAATGTATTTTACGAATACCGTCCATAACCTAACCTAACCAGTCTTTGACGGGGAAACGACCAGGCAAGGTCATGCAAATGATCCACAGTTGTCCAAAAATTCAGTTATGTCTGTGCTCTATGGTAATCACTGGCTTATTACATGCAGTGCATTAGAATACATGTACAAAATAGCTGGGAAACGTCGTGTAAGCATAAAGAGTGGGGAACCGATCATAACCTAACCTAACCTATCAATGTTTTGATGGGGAAACGATCGACTCTTCAGTATGAGGTCGTGAAGGGATTCATAATGAATTTTGTCATCATATTCAGCAATTGTGTTGGTGCATGGTAACCATTCTTTATCACATGCATTCAGTCAAGTAAAGTATATTTATAAAACACCAGGGAAACTTCCTTAACCCAGGGAACCGTCTAATGTTTTGTCGGGGAAACGACTACCTGTCCGACGGCGTCATTGTTAAGTGAAGCAAATGATTCTAAAGGAAGTTTAACCTATCAGCTCTGATGATCCAGTAAATCAGAACACACGTGTAAAAGATCAGGGAAACGTCCATATCTTGACAGGGAAACTTTAGTAGGTGATACTGAGTTTTTACTTATGTAAAACATCATTGAGAACATTTCTATACCCAGCAGTAATAAAATATTTACCATTTCCTTTCAGTAAAACAAAATACATGTGTAAAATGACAAACAAACGTCTTGAGATGGAACAAATCAAAGTATAAGGACGGTAGGTCGGTGACAAATGACAATTTTGGAGACGACATACTACCAAGAAATTCAAATTTCACTCCGCACTTGACACTGAGAAAATTTTAGTACTTCCTACTTGTGATGTTGGTAACAAAATTTTGATTAGTCATTCACTCTGTTTTAAATAATTCATTGTTTTACTCATCATGATTTTGCTACGCATTGCTTTTCATCCAGCCGTACTACACTTAGAATTTTTGTTCTTTGCTGAGCGCGAGCGCTAAGCATTATCGATGGTAGCACTTAAGTAGTCCACTCAGTAAAGTACTCCACGCTGGGACTTAAGTAGAAGTCAAACCTAAATACTTAGTAATTTTGTAGGTACGGGCCCTGGAGCTCCCGTTTCATCAGCCTTCAGGACTTGTTCCTGACCATCCCCCTTTGCTGAACTTTTTCAGTGTCTCAGTAACACAGAGAGTAGACCAGCATGCTCTCCAATACAAGTTTCTCTAACTGTCAACACCAAACTACATGCACACTACACACTACACTTCCTTTTCAAAATTTGTAAAAA